>OY735200.1:62591135-62628650 GCA_963457665.1 Thysanoteuthis rhombus
GGCAGTGGCAGCAAAATGCTGTTAAATCCATTGTCAGTCATTACAATAGCCAAAAAGCTTTTAATTTCTTTATTTTATTTTTTGAAAAACAAACACTATTTGAGTTCAGTCTCACTATTCCGAGATGACAAAGATCGAAATATCAACGAAGTCACCAACGTCTTCCACAATTTAATCGATTAAACAGCCGCGAGCTCACTTTTTACGAGTAGTTTCACCCTTGATGTTTTAGTATTGTCAAATCAGCAACTTTTTGGGCTTAATTTGACCTGAGTGATGTCAGGTCCTGTTAAGGGGTTCCAGGAAACGAGTGGTAAAATTTAGGTGAATTTTGTCTGATGTGATCTGACCTTCTGTTCGAACGTTAGGATAGTAATTACTTCCTGTTCTGCTCTTCTGAGGGTCGTCCCTGTCCTACACACCGAAAGTAAATCGATGCAAAGTTCACAATATCGAAAGAAGGATAAATTGTTTATTTGTTATCTTTTTTTAATCTCTCATCTTAGTTTTATTTAATTATAACTTATCAATATTACTTATCTGTTCATTTCTAGATGGTATTTGAAACTTTTTATTTGGATAAGAGCACTCTTGACAGTAACGGGGGATTTATTCAAAAAATTGGATTAGATCAATCGCAAAGTTTTTGTGACTTAGTTAGAAAGGATAGCTTGTATGGTTAACCAATTTTCCCTGAAGCAAATGGAAAGTGGGATGATATCCAGCAGTTGTCAGACTTTTTCGTAACGTTTCCAGCCCATTGCTATTTGAGTTTCCTAATGGATTTGGTGATATCTTGGACTCCTGTCTACCTAATGTATTGTGCAGTCATTTGAATTCCCCAAGTGACGTTGAGCATGAATCTCTTCTGTGCACTCTGCATGGTTCTCAGTTCGAGGGCCAATCTTTTGACAAATTTCCATGTAACAGCTCCATAGGTGACTATTGTGGTATTTATTGGTTGCGTACTCTTCTTTTTAGGACTAATGGAACTATGGGAAACTACTCATAGTTGCACTATAGATGATGCTCGGGTTTCGCAAGCAATTTCACATAATCTCAATCGGCATAAAACTGTCTAGAAATTCAGCACTATGTCGTTTTTCATAATACCTAGCTTACTTCAGCGCAAGGCTGAATGAGAGGGTGGGAAATATTGTATGTCACCACTCTTTCAAGTGGTGAAGACCTGCCTACTTGAGAGATCAACATTTAGTGGGGCAGCTTAGCAGAATACTTAAAACCCATTCTGCATTTTTGAGATAAAATCATATAATTTAGAAAACTTGTTCCCCAGCCCCAATTTTTTTTACGTATATTGAATTTTCAACATATCGCCGACGGCTGCCATCTTAACATGGTTGCCAGCAACAACTGTTTTCAGATAAATTTCCCCATCAGCGATGGAGATAATATGATATTGAGGACATGATTAGTTGAACTTTCTTTACCACACATGATTTTGACGTATGACTATTCAGATAATACATGCAAGTAATTGAAAATATATATATCCATAACCTTCTCGGCGTGATCTTGTGGTGTAAATCGAGTTGGCTGTAAGCGATTAAGAAAAACTAATTTGCTAACTGGGGGAAGGAGATTTCTGGTCTTTAATTTGTTCTGATTTTGTTGAGAGATGTGTGTTTGGCTGTGCATGGGTTACCGCAAAATCAAAATTGAGACAACAAAAAGAACGCTACAAAACATTCAGAGGAGAACAACGAACACGTGGATTTTTTGTAAAAAACGGAACGGTTTATATAATGGAAAAGATAAGGAAAGAGACGAAGAGTATTTTGCAGGAAAATCTCAGTTTTTTGGACTGATTTCGACGTCCGTGAAAAGAGATTAAGATCTCATTTTCTTATCGATTAAATAGTTCATTCAACAGTCCTTACTACTTTTTTTTTCGTAGGGAGAAAGATGCCGTCTACTGCATGGTAAAAGTACAACAACAACAACACCCTGGTTCATCACTCTCCGAAGTCAGTCTTTATCGGAAGAAGTCACAACAGTAACAGGAAACAAGTCAGAGAATACTTATCTGCATCCCGACGACTACAAGGTCGAGATCGAAGTGGGGTCTTGCACGTTCTCGACAGTGCAGGCACAGGGTGCATACGGACCTGAATCCTTGTGCATGATTTCGGGAGGACGTCGGGATAAGCTTTACTTTGTTCACAGGACGAATCCTAAAGTGCAAGTGCCCCGAAGACTTCGCGCATGATTTTGCATTTTACGCATGATCAAGTCATCAAGCAGGCTTGACTTGGTCTGTAGGACGGATCCTATTGATGCTCTCGGGACTAGCCTACGCATGCTGGTCAGTGATTTCATGATAGGGATCAATACCAGACAATAATCAACTTCTCAGCGACAGTTACTACACTTTGTAGATATTGTGGAGATCGCCTTTGCACTGCTCATAAAATAGATTATTAGAAGGAACTGAACAGAACACATTTTTTCCTGAGGTCCTTGAGAGATGGAGAGAATCGCTGATTTCTCACCCTGACGATGGGGTCCGATTTTAACAGCCTTCAGAGTCTCCAAGAACAAGAAAGTCCCATTAATTCGAAAAAGAGGAGTATACAATCAATGAATCTTCTCGATAGTCAACTAGTGAGCTGAAATATGGAGCCTAAGCGTAGAACTAACCCTTAAACTAAGAAGCATGCAAAGTGCACATGAATCATGCTCATTATTTCACGGGAATCGAAACATCATAGAATCCATTAGAAAACTAAAATGGCGATGGGCTGGTCATGTTGCGAAGATGGTAGACAACTGCTGGACATCACGACCCACAACATTGTTCCCTAGAGCTGACGTGTGTGAATGAGGCCCGAAGAATGCAAGACGGAGAGATAAAGTAGTCAAGTTAGGAAAGTATTGATCCCTCGAACCCCATGACAGAGAGGTCCGGCGAATTTTAGGGAAGGTCTATGTCCAACGATGGACAATAAAAAACTGATGATGATGACGATGATGTGATTTTTCTTACGTGACAACAGTCTCCGTTTTCAAGTGGGACACTCCGGGCTCACTACCTTTTAAAGTCAGTGGCCTCCTTAAATTCCTTTACATATATCAAGATTAAATTCTTGCGATAGGCAGGGGGATTAAACAATGATCTTGATTGCATTTTAATGCCGATTACATCAAAACCCGGAATATGTGGGGAAGTTTTCGGCTCTTCTCGCTCCCTTATGAATACAACTATTAGGCCAACTTAGCTTTTGTTGTTTTTTTTTGTTGTTGTTGTTGTTTTTTGGGGTTTTTTTTTGCATTTAAGTGTTTAATGTTTCCGATGGTATGGGGAAAATTTGGCAATTACCAGATTCTTCAATTTTGACCCTTATTTGATTTTACGCATTTTTATAAGCAAATTTTATACCAACAAAAGAAGAATATGGATTCAGTATTACATACATTATAGTTTTGTCTTCGAAAAATAATTAAACTTTGAAGAATCAACCAACTCATTTGAATCTGCATCTATACGGTCGTTTTTTTTTTTCAGGGAAAAGCTGTGTTAGCAGACTTTCGTACTACTTTCGATGTTGAGATCAACAGTCATTTCTTTTAATGCTTCCACATTTCTAAGTTTATTTTCGTGTTCTTTAGTGGGAAACCACTTCATCTGATAATTAGTCTCTTTTTCATCGTTATCCCCTTCCTCGAATATTTCTGTTCATCTGAAGAAAGATGGGCAACATTAATTATTTCTCAATATGAGTTTCAGGCAAGTCACAAACATTTGTAGGGGTGATATTTTCAAAACCAGGCTCTTTTACAGCGTGTACTCTCTTCAAAAATAGCTTGCAATTGGGAAGGAAATCCATCAAAAATATTTGTACATTAAAGCAATGTAATTTCCGGACTGCATAAATGTTGTTTGAAGTTATATCCTCCCAAGTACGTCAAATATTGCCAATAGCATTTTTGATGTTATATTCTCTCCATGTCGACTAAAGAAATTAGATAATCACAAAGTGTTTGAGCAAGTGATTGTGCAATCGTTTATCGTAACTAACCAGGGGTTGTAATAACGAATTTTTATTTGTCAGTACAAAGATAACTTTCACATTTTTACACAAATGATCAAGAAAGGTAGGAGGACGAGGTTTATGATCTGAAATTACTAATGCTCTGATTGCAATATTACTTTGTTAGCAATATTTTTTAACACCTGGATAAAATATACAGAAAAACAAGTCTTCAAAAAGAGATGCGGTCACCAATGCTTTTCATGACCTGTCACTTACCGGAAACGATTGTCGTAGCCTTTTAGTGAACGTGGATTTTCTGAATGATAATTGGTTTCAACTAGAAACTTCACAGTCCATTTCCTTCCAAGGAAAGAGTCATACGATCCTTTCAAACCTTATATCCTGTTTGAGATTTTTCACTTTTAGAAATATAACCCTTTGAAGACATCATTTTCCAAAATAATCCAGTTTCATCCACGTTGGATATTCATTGTCATATACTCTCTTTTTGTTGAATTATTTCCTTTAAAATCTGTATACTTCACTTTGCTTCTTGATCAACACTTGCTGACACTCAACAAATTACACATTATGCGGCTAAATTCTATTCTCAAATCGTTCAAACACAAGGATCAAATGCATCATCCGATGTTTGTTTTATAACAAACCTTTTTTTAACAGGAACAATCATGTTGGGGACAAAGACATAAAAATCGAAATCGGAAACGCAGACCTGAAGCAAGTAGACCACTACATCAACTTAGGACAACTAATCCCAATGAAACTTCCAAAGGAAAAAGAAATCTAGGATAGAAGGCTTTCGGTAGAGCAAGCTCAATATTCAAGAACAAGAAAATCCCATTAGTCTTGAAAAGAAAAGCTTGCATCGTCCTGATAGTCATCTATAGATCTGAAACTTGGAACCTAACCTGAAGATTGACCATCAATCTGCGAACTAACGTGCACGTAAAGAATCATCCCCAGAGATCACATGGAAAACCGAGGCCGACTAAATCTAAGGTGACGTGACGGATTAGATCAGGTCAAAGAGAATTGGCTCCGTGATGCTCACGATAGAGAGGTCTGGCAAATGTTGACGAGGGTCCCTGTCCCACAAAGAATGATGATGACTCGCTTCTTCAATGACTTTTTAAGGTAGAATACTTTTCTGTTGCTTCTTTATCAGCACTGACTGACGCTCCACAAATTCTACATGATGCAGTTAAATTCAGTTCCTAAATTAATCATACCTACTAACAGATGGATCAAATGTATTTCCCAGTGTTGGTTTGATCACAGCTTTTTTTCACAGAGACTCAGAGTTTTTGCTTGAGTTGTAACTTCTGAAAGAACACATTTCTGATTATAATCCGCAAACAATACTGTAAGATGTCCCATTCCTGTCATGATAAACCTGACAGTGGTTACCACCAGAGAAATAATTCATTTCTGAATAAATGACTTTCAAGTTTTCACGTATTAGTTGATTATAACTTCTGATATAAGTGCAACGTCTCGAAGTTTTTAAGGGCCCTAATGAATATTTTTTACTTCCACATGGGATATCATACATAACTCAGTTTCTTGACGTGAAAAATAAATAAATAAATGAATTGTCAGAATATCTTTTAAGAAAATTAATAGTGATATTTCATATTCGTCTACAGACAATATTTATACTCTCCTCAAAGTCGGGACGATATTTCATGTTTTGAGCTAATATTCTACGGCACTATATTTCTAGTGTACGACTAGATGTTCATGAAAAACCCCTTGGTATGCTCTTGCCTTTTCATGGAAACCGAACAGGAATTGAATTTTTCCCGGTTGCATTTTCACACGTTATATGCTAATATTACTGCCGCTTCCAAGAGAGAATCCTCAAGACTAATTTCTTCTTACAGATTTAAACGCAATTGTTAAGAATTACAGCGATAACTTTATTATTACTTGTAGTTATTAGCAATGTGCGAAAAGATTAGCCTGATATACCTTTTACTTTTATTTCAGATTCATGTTTTATTATATTTTGCACTGCTTAACAATGGATGCCGAGGTATCTCGAATTGCTCTCGCCAAGCGTGAGGCATTTTATTACATCAAATTCCTGCTCCAAGATAATAGTAAGTCTCTAAATTTTTAAATATCAAACTTTCAGTACAAGTATTTTCCTTTTCTCTACATTTAATAAGAATGCTTTATATAACAACAATAACATATGAATAGGAGGCACAAATTTCAATTTTTGCTCATAAAAGATCGTGTTGATATGAATTTAGTTTTACTCTAAATAGAATTTAGTCTCATACGAAATAAATCGTCCAAGCGCCATGATTTATTTATTCAAAAAGTGAAAAAGGTTTATGAATAATATTGGTTTCTTCTACTTGACGTAAAAGTCATAGAAAAGTGGATCTTTCACAATTCCAGTGATGGAGGTATGCGTAATGACGGCATCAAGGTGGCTGCATGGCTATTGTGTACTTACCACAATCCATAAAGCATAATTCTTACAAGTCTGTGTTAAATGAGTGGAGAGGACGATAAGGTTTCAAACAAAATGTAGAAACTTTTTTCCATAGATATTTAACTTACACGTTTTTTGTTTTTTTTTCTGAAATAATCGCTCAAATATATAAAGGCGGTTTTGTTTGCTAAGTGACATGTTTAACATTGATTCATTCGGAACCAAAAAAAAAAATTGGAAAAAATGACCGGATACAAAAAGTTATCCCTTTTTATAAGGATAGAGAAAATGTATAACAATATAATTTTTGTTTGGAAATATGATTCAGGATACTTACTTTTAGCAGGAACGATTACTAAAACTGGAATGAACCATAAATTAATAACACAGGTCTACAAAATTAAATTTATTAAAATTAGTTTCAATTCTGATTACTGATATGTTTGGCACTTATGAACACAACACAAAACTACACTTAGAATGATTCCATCGCATCTCATCTTAATTGAAGATAAAAAAAATATTTTCAAATTACAAATTATCAAACTCCGATGGTTTATATAATATCGTTCTTAATTACTTTTAAACGAGAATATATTGCCGATGTATTTTTTAAAACATACACGAAGCGAACAAGTTTATATATTCAGTGACTCACAAATAACTCTATTGTTTATAACTTCTGAGTTTTGGGCGCCAAAACTTCGTTTGGTGGACAGCCGTTTCTACCCTTCTTCGGTGCCCCCCTATAAATAATCCAGCTGTAGTCTGCCATTATACTGGTATCCCAGCATCCCTGGTACCTTCTTTCCATGTCCTTCATATCCAGATGGAATCTTTCATCCTGCTCTTCACACACCATTCCAAGACATCCAGGGAGAACTTTTTTAGATAAATACAGTGAATTTTGCTTCAATTAAACTCCTTAAATACACACAGACACGGACACACATAAACAAACACGCAGGCACACACACACACACACACACACACACACACACACACACACACACACACACATATATATATATATATATATATATATATATATATATATATATATATATATATATACACATATATGTATGAATTGTGTACATATGTATATGTATCTGCTCGTATATATATATATATATATATATATATATATATATATATACGAGCATATACATATATATACACAATTCATATATATATAAGAATTGTGTATACATATATATATGTATATGCTCGTATATTATATATATATGTGTGTGTGTGTGTGTGTGCGTTTGTGTGCATGCGTATGTGTGTGTGTGCGCACACACTGTGTTTTAAATATTTCATATTCATATTACATATTTTCTTAATCCTTATAAAGAGGGAAACCTTTTAGTATTTGGTCATTTTTTTTCTGAAATATTTTGTTTTTTGAGTAAATCAAGGCTAAACTCGATACTTTGCAAGCACGAACGCTTATTTCATATGTTTGAAGTAAAATTTCAGAAAAAAACTGATAAACTTCTGTGAGAGTGTATATGGATGAAAAAAAGTATCTACATTTCATTCGAAACATTCCTTTAAGAATTCCACCCTTCCAGCACAAACGCATGAGAAGTTATGCTCGATGGAATGTGGCACGTAGATGATAGTCTGACAGCCATTCTAATGACGTCACCACACACACATACATACATACATACATACATACATACATACATACATACATACATACATACATACATACATACAAACACACCGCTGGCATTGTGTGAGACTCAATTTTCCAAGATTTTTATGCCAAATAAAAACAAAAATATTCACAAAACTTTTGCACTTTTGGGGTACATAAATCCTGGCCAGGCTGTTGGACTGTTTATTTAGTTTAAGACTAAATTCGATTTACACTCCTCGGGGCGAATAAATCTGCCCTGACTCTTGGACAAACACATGAAGCGTATAGACATTGAAATTGCACACAAGAAAAAAAAGGGGCGAAAATTCCACAACATCAGTTTCCAATTGCCCCTAACCCGAAACACCCCAACATTCCCATGGAAATCCAGACAATACTGTTCAACACAATCTTTCTGTCCTCAATGATTTTTCAGCCTAGGAGAGAAAAATTCCATGTGATGAGATGTCTGAAACGAGCATTAAATAAGATGAGTATATACTTAATTAATGATGAAAAAAATCGGGGGAATCGTCGTAGAGATGCCAGTCCATAAATTCATCCTGCTCCAGCAAATGAAAGTATAAAATTTGTACTAAATTGTTTAGTTTCTCTTTAAATCGAATTAAGTCTCGTGCTGAATGAAAATATGGTTTTGTTTCATAATTCATTCTAAATCTAATTATTCATGATTCGAAATCTTTATAATTCACACTTTGCTGTATATTTTATGGACGGTTATAATTCGCATTATCTCAACCCTACTCTCTTTCTTTCTTTGTCCCTTGAAATGATATCTTTGATCGGCTAAAGTAACGTTTTCTTATCAGTTCATCGGCAAACAACTATTTTATTCAAAGTTAATTAAGTAACGATATAATTAATGTGAAATTTGACACTGTTTGTTACAAGCTCATCAATCTTTGGCTCTGGAAGAGAGAAGTATTGTCTCACAGTTGAACACTGATTTGTAATCGAGAGTTGAATTCTGTATTTCGTTTTTGAATATGTAATTAACGTGAATCAAGACTCACAGAGTTGGGAATTCGGGGAGAAGAGCAAAAATGATTTTAGATATTGTTTGGAGACGTGCAGCCGGATCTTTGGTATTTCCAATTTTCTAAACAAATTTCTCCATGTGATATTGCTGTCAGCAAAATTATATGAGAATACGAAGCGTGTCGTAGTGACGAAAATTGAAATGATAAGATGAACTGAAGTGGGAAAATGTAGTGTTAATCAGACGCTTAGAGCCAGCCTCGATGCTGTTGAAAATAGTTTTTAGAAATGAAATAATAAAATTGTTTGTTGTTTTTTATTTCATTTTCAATATAACAACCTGCAGGGACACCAGTAAATTATATCTGATCACACAACCTTGGATTCAACAAAAATTTCATTTTTTTTTCCATCCCCAAATTCGACAAAATAAAGCAAATTTTATTGCGACTGAAAAGTTTTCTCGCCACGCGAAATTGCATTAAGAGACTGATTATGTGACCGGAACATGAAATATTTGCAAGATGTCCTCATAAAAGCATTATCGCGATCTATGAATTGCCGTAATACGTGATGAATAGAAGTAGTATTAACAGCTTCAGAAACAGTATTGACTTGAAAATGGTAAAAAAAAAATTAATTAATTGGTCAGTATTGGGGAACACTCGGGGGAAATTTAAAAGAATTTGTGAAAGTTGTTGTTCGGCTTCTCCTCCCATACGGCCCATCGCAACCAGAGCTAATGATTCAAGGTACCTCTAAAATGTGATGGATTAGATGGTGCGAAAAATTCCGGGTTAATTTGTAACATTTTGAAGATTTCTGAATGGGGTTTTAATTTACTATACGATCATAATACTGAGCTAGACCTCATGCTTGTGTTTCCAGTGGAAAACACCATATCATATTCGAAGACTTGTTCTGCTCACATTTATTCTTTGGAGTATATTCTTTATGCGACTCCATATTTTGACGACGCTACATTTTCGTGATTTTTTCGAAATGTTATTCATTTTCTAGAATTTGTTTCTTCCTCTTTTAAGGGTCAAATCGAGGGAAAGATTTATTCCAATTCCATGGATCAAAGTCAAGGGAAAGAGTTTTATTTTTCATTTTCAGGGGTCAAAACCGAGAGCAGTGATATTTTATTTTTTTCAATTTTAGAGTTCAAAATAGGGTGGGGTGATATTTCATGGGGTCAAAATCTACCGTCATTATTATTTTATTTTCATGGTTTGTGACTTTTTTCACTTTTAGGAACCAGCATCTGGTTGGTGATGCTCTCCTTTCTATCTTAGGTGACAAATTCAAAGGGAAGAATTTCTCTTCAATTTTAGGAATCGAAATTCTGGGGAAACTTTTTTCTCTACTTTTAAGAGACAAAATCGAGGGGGTGGGTCTTTTTTTCTAATTTAAAGGTAAAAATCGGAGATCTTCATTTTCTTGCAGGGGTTAAATTAAGGTATAAATTCTTATTTCTTTTTTACTTTTTGGAGCCAAAATTCATATGGAAGGGTTTTTCTTCTCCTCATGGGGTCAATATCGAGCGGAGACATTTTTCCACCTCTAGACGTCAAGAAGGAACGGTTTTTAAACATTTATTTCTTTTCAAGGGCCTAAAACCAAGGGAAACAGTATTGTTATATTAGCAGATACTTTCTGTATGATTTGCAGGTCCCATATGGAGTATGTCAAGCCTGTGTGTGATATGGTGATGTTCGGCCGTAAGGAAATTTCTATTCATTTATAAATTCACGAAAATTTATTTAAATGAAGTGTTTTAATTACCATTAACAATATGTTGTTATTCTATGTTTACTTATAATTATAATGCTTTCCAGGGTAATCTTGATGTAGACTAAAAAACATTGCATAAAAGAGGCATTATATATGAATATTAGAAAAAGACCAATGATGAGGATCGAAACCGTTTTGTCAGCTCCAGTCGTTTTCTGTTCATCTGCTTGCCATACAGGAGTACATTCCATTGCATATCTGTACCTGATAGATATCGAATTTAAGAATGCTGCTATCGGTAAAAGACTGATTTTTCTATTACACTGACTTCAATAAAGCAGCCACAATTTCTTTAATGCCAGATTCATATCATTCACATCTGGTTTTTACTTTCAATAATATAATATAAAGCAAGATAACGATAAATTGACTCAAGCATTACTTTTAGCGTGACCTCTTTGTCTAAAATCTAATCTCGATCTCCGTATCTTTTCTTTCATTTCTCTGTTTCTCTACATCTCTTTCTCTCTTGCCCTTCTCTCTAACGAAAGCTCTTCCTTTTTGTCTCTCTTCCTTTCTTTTTTCTTCGTTTCTTCTCTCTTATTTCCACTCTCTTCACCATACGTTTTTTTTATTCCTCTTCATCTTCTCTTCCTTTTCTCTAATTCTCTCTCTCTCTCTCTCTCTCTCTCTCTCTCTCTCTCTTTCCCCTCTTTGCAGTTTGTCTTTTTCTAGATCTCCCTTCTCAATCTCCTTTCCTCTCTTCCTACAATCTCTCATCATTCATCTGTTCCCTCTTTCCTCCTCACAACTCTCTGTCTCCTCTCAACCTCCTCTCTGTCAATCTCTTCTCTCTCTCTCCCTCTCTCTCTCACTCTCTATCGTATCGTCATGTGCCTCATCCCCACTCATCTCATCTGATCACTCCTTGCCTTCTCTCATCTCCCTCTTCCTCTTCTGCAGTGAAATATCCGAGCTCTTTCAGAAGAAGGAGGGGAAAAAAATGAAAGAAAATAGTAATTTGATTTAAATGTTCCAGTTAAAATCAGAAATAATAAATAGATGAAAACACAAAATGAAAAGATGGGGAAAAAAAAGAAAATAATCGTAATTTAACTTTCCAGGTTGGTGGGGCGGAAGATTCCACGAAACGTTGAGTATTTTACATTGACAATAATTTCCTTCTTAAATAGACAAAAAGAAAAAACGTACAAAAGAGAAGAAAAAAAAACAAGCAAAAAAAACTATAAACAAAAACAAAAAAAACAAAGTACACAAGTTTCTCACTTTTCTCTCCTCGCTTCGTTCTCTCCATTGAGCTTTCCTTTACTGATCGGATCTCCATTCGAATATCTAAGATACTCATATAATGATGATGGAAAATGTTCTTCCGTACACTGATAAAGATAAGTATAGATTATTGCCAAGATGTAAAGATTAATCATATAAACAGATAATCCGGCCATAAATATATAAATACTTGATATATTTAAGTGCGCATGCTCACTATCTGAGAACAGGGGAAGACATAAATTATGTGTTCATATTAAGTAGATGTATATTCACACATAGATGTTTATGATTATAAACTGCACTATATTATACAGAAACCATTACTATGAATGACCTCCCGTGATTACACGGATGATGTATCGCTTGGCCAAGACAGTGTAATTGTTTATTCTATTCAAGTTATCTTGGCTAAATGATACATTAATTGCGTAGCGACAGGAAATCATTTCAAGTTAGAGTTTCTATTGTCGGATCATATATATCCATTTCTATATACTTATACATATTCTACTTCAAACAAATGTGAGAATCTTGCTTGTCTCCCTTTGATTTGTCGTATCAGAATAAGCAATTTTGGCCATAGATTAACTTGGCCTTGAATTGACCTGTAAGAACCTTCGAGGTTAGCACCCCCAACCCATGGTAATTATGGGGCTAAGTTTGCCTTGTAAACAAATGTTCAGACCCCTTGAGTGAAGTCGTTTGAAAGATAATAGAAAAACTATGGTGGCAAGCAAACAAGGTAACATATGTCGTCCTTATGTATCAGATACATATACAAGATGTCTAAGAAAAGATGAATACGCATTCTGTTTATAACTGCTCCGGTTCTCCACCGAAAATAAATTGAAACCTTTCATAAGACTGAATTAATGATTTTTTTTTCTATTTATCTTTTATTTATCATATATTTATATTTCTGTTTGCGTATATATATATATATATATATATATATATATATATATATATATATATATATATATATAATGGAGGGAAGAGTATTATCTGACTAGATCAAATTTGATGACAGTATTGGAAAAAATATTATGTTTTACTTTATTTCCGGCAAGAGTTTTGACATTTTTCATACCGGGATAGGCTGATTTTTAATTGGATTGGTTTCTTTGATATCATAGGAAAATTGAAACGTTTCTCTTGCTATGATATCATTGCATAACATTATTGATGTTCTTTAGTCTGTGTTCCCGTATGTGTGGTTCTTTCAATATCACCCAAGCAAATAGCGATGATTCGTAGATCTGACTGGATCGTTGCTTCATCATGTTTAATCCTGATATTAGAACTGACACTATTATCAGTTTTCTTTTTTATTTGATTCCCTCTTTGTTATTCTTGTGATTTTATTAAATTGAAATCGTGGTCCTCCTATTTCCGATGGTCAACCACCTAGCTTTTATTACAGTATATTGTTATGATTGTTCTTGTATACTTGTGCCAACAAGTTTCGAAAGGTATATGTATCACCCTGTGTCTTTCCGTCTGTCACTTTGTCAACACAATATCTTGGTTAATTCTCAATGAATTTCACTAGAAGTCTCAAGAGAGTTAGACACTGGAATGATTAATTGGTTAACACTCGGGGTGTATCCAGGAGAGAAGTTTTATTTTTATAAATCATTTCACTTTTTTTTTTATTTGTTTATGAATTTACTCATCCTTGTCCATTCAATACTTCTGTCATTTCTCCATGTATTTCATATGCAATGAAAGAAATGCTCAAACTTTGACGAATACAGGATTATTAATCTGATTGAGAGATATTCTCATTTTTTTCCATTTATTTATGTATCTGTCCATCATCTCGAACTGAATTTCGTGGTAGAGCGAGCGATGAGTTAAGGAAGAAAGAAACGATTCAATTTGAAGACAGATTCAACAATTTGATCGTGATTAAGAGATTCTTTCTATAATCCTGCGCGAAAGGAGGTTGAAAATCAACTTTACATCTAAATTTAGATATCAAATGAAGTAACCTGATATTTACACGTATTTCTCCTCTTCTTCACCCCTTCCAGGATCTCTGACCTCTCACTCTTTGAATGCCTTTCGTCTTTTCATCTCTTTATTAGTAAATGTTTCTTCCTTCTTGGTAAACCATTACAATGATTTCCATTTTAGATCGGTTGAATTAACTTCAGTCACTATAGTATTTAAGATTATAACATTCACAGTACCTTTCAACCATAATTTTACAAACACTTTAGCATATATATATATATATATATATATATATATATATATATATAACCATAATTTTATACATGCCTGTGCATGTATATGAATATACATGCATGTGTGTGTGTATGCACTCGTTTATGTGTTTATGTGTCCACGTCTATGCGTGATAATGTCGATTTTGGAATATATGTATGGAAGTTCATTCAAATGTTATCAATGAATATCGAAATCGTGAAAAAAAAGCTAATAATAATGTTGCTTTTTTTTTTCTGAAAAGTTCCTGTCAACCGACTTGAATATTCTTGATTTTATCAATGTATTTATCTTTCAATATATCTGGTTGTGTGTCGAAGTTAAGATTCTTACAATTGCAATCTATATATATTTCTCCGTCAATACACTTCGCACACACACACACATACATGCAGCATGGGCGAACGGCAATGCATACAGAATTTTTACATATGTATAATTCATTTTCACGACAGGAACCATGTCAAACCATCTGAAAATGGCGACAGGAGTGTTCAACACATTTCCAAATTATTATTACTTTTTGAAATGTGGATTAAAAAAAGACTGATGTTAAATTTGAAAAAAAAGGCTGGAGAGTCTGATCTAAAACCATTTGCAATTTTCCCAAACTTATTTGATCAGTGAATGGAATCGAGAAGCCTTTTCTAGTTTTCTTTTCTACAAAGATTGAAGAGCAAAGAATCTTATCCATAGAAATGCATATAAGCTGATCATTATGCGATAGTTTTTGTTTAGCATATATATATATACATATATATATATACATACATATATATATATATATGTGTGTGTGTGTGTGTGTGTGTGTGTGAGTGCGTGTGTGTGTGTTTATATCTGTATTCGTTTGACAGGAAAGACTGACACCTGTATCCGGTCACCCTGTCTAGCTTTTATATGTGACTTTTATTCAAAATGTTCCGACCTTTTATAAAGTTTCATCAATCCTTGTAAGATCTGATGTGACTAATCTTTACTCTCAATCACGCATGTTTACAGCGACACACACATATATACATATACATGTATCCGTATATATACATATATATATATATATATATATATATATATATATATATATATATATATATACATATATATATTCTCTACAGCGACATTACATAAGCAAATAATCTTTTTTTTCCTCAGCTTCAACGATGAATGAAGATATACTCCTAACCAATTACCCAATTTACTCTGAAAACACACAAGAAATGTTCGCACAATCACATTAATTTGCTCCATACTCCAGGAACACAGGAATCATCGGATTTTGTAAGAAAGGGTATTGTTGGTCAGTCTGGAGATGAAATTAGCAAGAACCAAAATAGTATAATTCGAGAATGCCGTTTCCAACTGTAAACAACATGATCATATAATTCACGAATGAACGAAAGAAAACCACTGTGTCTTTTTTTAGGCTGACCAATGCCATCAAAATGTGTCTGTGTGATCAGAAGAGTATCATCATCATCATCATCATCATCATCATCATCATCATCATCATCAGTCTTTTAACCTTCATCGTTGGACATAGACCTTCTCCAGGATCGGATACATTTCTCTATCGTGGGCGTCGCAGAGCCGGAGCCGGAGAAATAAACCTAATAATAGCAGTGTATAAACAGTGGCAGTAAGAGTATTTTTGTTAACTCTTCAACAGCGAACAGATTCAAAATCATGAATACCTTCTTCATGAAAAAAAAACAAATGAAATTACACTTGGAAAAGCCCCAATTCCGAAACCAAGAACGAAATCAGACAAAGGTGACACCGTCAAAGATATCCTGGTCCTAAATCAAATCATTTGTAACTGATCAGGCCTGACAAGTACATTAACAAGGTTAAGAGTAAGATAACAGATTCTCTGGTCAAAGTCGCCGATAGGTTTGTAAACAAAGCATTGTTAAACTCTCAGAAGAGACCAAGAATCTCATTGGAAAACCCAAAATTCTGAAGCCACCGACAACAGCAGAAGGAAAGATTGAAGCGAAAAAAAAAATATAATCAGACGGAAAATCACTCCAAATTGGCAAGCCTTCTCAACAACAAGAAAATCCTATCGGTTCCAAAACATAACGGTAGACGACAAATGCATCCTCCCGATGGTCACCTATGGAACTGAACCATGGAGTCCAACCCAAAGATTGCCTTCCAACTGAGAACCTAACAACGTGCACGGGAGAGAATCATGCTCAATCACATAAAAGGATCACAGGACAGCACAGTGTATATGAGGGAGGCGAGTCTGACAAATCATAGATTCCATTAGAAAATTCAAATGGCTATGGGTTAGTGATGTAGCAAGATTTCAGACAACCGCTGGACATCACGACTCACAACGTAGATCCCAAGGAATCATATCCAAAACTGGGGATTTGACAGAATTTTGATAATTTGGATGAGTGGTAGACGTTCAGGGTCTGAACTTTATCAAATATCTAAAAATATCAAGATTTTGCAAAAAGGAATGTAAAAATATCTAAGCCTCATTACAGAAATATCTAAATCGATTTCTTATATATGAATGCAACAAAAATATCTAAATTAAGATAAAAAATATCCAAGATGGCGACGCAGGGAGTGATTTTTCTACGGATGCCCAATGCTTACACTAAATCTGAAAACCGGGATATATCGGGATGAGTTAAACCGTGAGTTCACTGTAGATACAAATGTAAAAAAAAAATGTTGTTCCGAACAGTCAAACTATGTGCATCAGATCATTTTTTTAAAAACGGACGTTGAAAGGACAAAAAGAATAGATTTTGAAGAGAAAAGTAAATCACTGATTATTTCTGGAAGATAATAGTTAATCTTTATCTATTTATTGATATCGTACATGTAAAATATATAATGCTCTGTAGTTGCTTCCATACCAAAATGTGGAAACTTGACGTTACAAAACCCTGGCCGCTGCATAGTCCAGCTCCATCCTCGCATCTATCCCGACAGAAAATGATATCTGAAACTTATGCATTGTATATAGGATAAATAAATTCGTAACTATGTAATACTTGTCAGTTTAAATCAGTTGCTGAGAGAGCCACCTACCAATCACTTGGGTACGATTCCAAATCACAGTAGGGAAATGTCAATTCTATGAATAGGATTGGTTTAACATGACGGGAGAGACAAACTGGGAGCATTTGCCTCTCTTGAGGGATTATTCTTGTTGATACTGTAAAGAAGTCAACTTCAAGGTCCTGGACCGGTGTTTGACCAAAATATTTGCTATCCTTTGTTCTCTTGTTACTTCACTTTAGAAATATGAAGATTCCAAGGCAGGGGAAAAGATTGTATCGTCTGTTTCGAAGAAAATTATCCATCTTTCAACAATGAACCTCTCTTGACAAACCGAAATTCGTAGAAACATACACAATATGTATGTGTCTATCTTTCTTCTTACTCACAATATGAATACGAGTTGTTTTATGTTTTGAAGCCGCTGAGAAAACTGCAAAGATATTTTCTATTCGTCGAAATGTCTCGTGCGGAGAAGTTGCTTTCTTTGTTCCGTCAAAATTAATTAATTTTCCATTAAAGATAATTCACATTTTATATGTGATAATCGTTTGGAAATACTCATGTTATCTTGTGATTATGTTCCTGTCTCTGAATTAATGTGTTTCGTCTGCCGGTTGTACAAAAGCTCTTATCATTATTGCTCTAGTTTAATTGTCCTATCTTTTATGGATACTTACCTGGAGTTTTGTATTTTTTGGTTGATTTTTTTGCTCTCTGTTTCATATAATTTATTGTCATTTATTTATTTGATGTTAGAAGAAGATAAATTTTTGAAATTTTAGAAAAAAACTCACTCTCTCTATATATATATATATATGTGTGTGTGTGTGTGTGTATATATATATATATATATATATATATATATTTCTTCTTCTTCTCTCTCTATATATATATATGTGTGCAGTATGAGTCTGTGTATGTGTGTATGCTGGAGGACATAATGCGTTGAGCAAATATATCTACCTGCGAAATATTCACATCTAATCGATTTCATCTGAGATTCTATTAGAAAGTAAGTGTAGTAGTGATACTGGAAGAGTTCACTGTTTGAAGAAGGCGGCAGGATATATTTTTATTTGCGAAATTTTCACTCTCGGCTGGAAGAGTCCATTGTTACAGGCAGAAAAACAAAAAAGTCCATCCTGTACACTATTTTCTATGGAATCCTTTATACAATGTGGGTAGGGGATTTAACAAACAGTTACATAAACATTCTTTTTTTCCTTTTCATCATTTTATTTATTAAGAAATGTATATATATGTTACGACAGAATGATTATAAATTGCGTTTTATTATACAGAAACCGTTTTGAGATGATCTCCCGATACTACACGGTTTATGTATCATTTCAAATGAGTTTTTATATAATATGACAATATATATATATATATATATATATATATATATATACTCATGGCACTGGATGAGATAATTGATTGTCTATAGCCTCACTGAAGAGTTGTAATACAACGAAACAGCTGTCTGTGGAAGACTCAATTATTAATTATATATATATATATATATATATATATATATATATATATATATATAGAGAGAGAGAGAGAGAGAGAGAGAGAGAGAGAGAGTTTTATATTGAAGACTTCCGATAGGGCCGGAGTTCGTTATATTTTGAGTTGTTTATTGACAAAAAAGTGTTCTGAACTCCATGTTCAGCGGTTGGGAGAGCAGTAGATGGTTATGCATCAGTAAAGTGAGACATTTTATTTTACGTCCACCTTACTGCCGTGGGTCAGCGAATTGGATTGTTGGTAGCTATGATTGTCTTGAGAATCGGTTACTACTGGCTTGAGTGAGATGACATCATCCAGGGGTCAGATCTCCAAGAGGCAGGTTGTCATGGGAACACACCAGTGAGAGATAAAGTGTAACAGATAAAAGGGATTAAAATTAGTAATGGTTAATTGATAAGAAGCCTGTAAGCATGTAAATGATATCATGAATAATTTTATTATTCGGAAGTATATATATATATATATATATATATATATATATATATATATATATATATATATATATATATATATATGTATATATATAAGTGAGAGAGTGCATGTAGTACAAATCAGGTGATGGATTTATTCCGTTGGGCTCTCGATACATTCAAATCTAAATTCCAAGAGTTCAGTTGGGGTAGAGTAGAACTGGAAATATAGTGGAAAGCAGATTCGCTACACAAACACGTTTATGTCTCTGCCCTCTTCGGGCCTCTCCAAGCGAGTATATATATATATATATATATATATATATATATATATATAATTTTGGCTGTAGAGGTAGAAGGAAATGAAATAACAAGCATGGTCGTAGCACCGATTACATTTGAACTACGTTTGTTCAGGCAAGATTTCGGCTTATCTTATTACTGCCCACGGACTTTAGTGTTGCTTTGCCACCCCCTGACTTAGCCTCAGTTGTTTTCTGCACCAACAAAATAAACATGTGTACCTGTAAAGGAGACGAAAAACAGATTAGGCACCATTTTTCGCTATTTTTTGGCCCAAATCTGTTTGAGCAAGTTCCCCTACTCGATTATGTCGTACATTGAAAATCAGGGGAAAAAAATAAAACTATCAACGGTCCAGAATGAATGCAATAGAAAGCAGTAGGATAAAAAATATATATATTACTCGTACATTTCATCAGTTTTACTTGTTTATTTCGATAAAAGATAAATCTATTTTGTCAAGTGTTTACTCAGTTTCAAACCAGGAACACCCCCACTCACTATTTCTCTTCCTTTTCCACAACCTTATTTTTGTCCACACTTTCCCATCTCCTTGACTTGCTCTTTTCCTTTTCTTCTCTTTATCTATTATAATTCCCTCTGTATGTGGCAGCATAACCCAGGAAGCACACAGCTTATCCCCATGAGAATTTCAGTTTGTACTAATGGGACCCTATGAAATTGTTTATAGCAACTCAGCTTCTGAAAATCCCCTCAATGATAGTATGGTGTCTGCGTTTGCGCAAACCCCGATGATAATGATCTGATTTCCATCCTTCCATCCATACAATACTTTAAGTCTGATAATGTTTTATCTGTACGTGACTTCTGATTAGCCAAACCATGAATTGTAGCCAGATATATAATATGAGGGTACCCGTTAAATGCGCTAGTAGTTTTAGTTCCCATAATAGACCAAAACTGTAAGCAAAAAACAACTTGAAAATTTCGCCCGCAGGAAGAGTTAGTCACGTTATTTCTAATTTTCTCACACTTTTCAAACTGATGTTTGCTTTCTCTTTTTCTTTCCATCTACGTCTAAGTAAATGATCGAAGTAAATTAAATTCTGTTTTACATAGTGGTTGCCTACATCAGTTCAACCTTCTATTCCTGGTAGAGGTTTACGAGATTTGGCGAAGGGGCAGAAAATTAGAGACCCTATTGTGGATATGAGAAGAGGCGATAGCCAGCGAGACTAGCCTGTTAACTCATGCCCCGTAGCAGGCTCTTATGTTATTTTTATTGTATTTGTGGATATATACTTTGGTTAAGTATGGCACGAAACAAACCAGATTAGAGCACCCGGTATGGAACCAATTCACATGCATTGATATGCATGACCAGTCTATGAAGTTTTGTTCAACGGTGGGCGCCCAGATTATATTCATCGTAATTTTGGATACCTGTTCTCTTTGGTTCAAAATGGCTTAAAGGCCACAGCAGCAGAGCATCCAGTGAGGAACAAAATCACCAATCATAGCCACAACAGCCGTCCTGATAGTGTTTCACTCATTTGAGTGAGTCTACTTGTCCGATATGAAACAAGGCATTCGTATACGCTCCTGACTGATAACTGGCTCTGAGCATTCTAGGAACAATGTGAAACTAAGAGTATTAATATCCTGGGTACTATTAAATACTTTCTTATCAATATCAACTTTGATCCAATCGGATGAAATCACGGCCTCAATTATTCAGGCTTCACGGCCAAGAAAAAGCAGTTTATTCGATTGTTTTATTTTTCCAACAGCCGTCTCCATCTTCGTTAGTCGCTTGAATGTTTCAACTGTTGCTGAAGAAGAAAGAGGCCGCGTGTTTCAGAAGTTTGAATAATTAGTTTTAACGCTAAACTAAGCCACTGCGTGTCAGCAATATACTTTTTTGGCCCTTTGCTAGGTTTAGGTAAGCTCAGAAAAAAATATACACGAGCATTGAGTTTCCAATTATTCTCCAATTGCAAATGTTAGTTTAAACGCAATCTTCTTATTCCCTATTTCCCTCAATTTGGCTTGAGGAATGGTTGGGTAAATTGGTCTGTGAAATATTGCTTGGAGTAACTCCGTTGCTTTTGTTCAAATAGAAATCGAAGTTGTGCAAAATTATTACTAAATTTTTTAAAAGGCGGTACAAAAATATCATAGCCACTACGTAAGCTAAAGAGAACAATACCAGGTTTCAATAGGCGAGTGAGCCACTTGACCGAATGATGTTAGTAGGTGAAGGGCTTGTCCGATATACACAAGTACGTCATCCTTCCAATAAATGAATAAATAAACAGATAAAATCGATAAACAAATAAAATCAACAATACCACAGACATTTCTGTATTTTCTCCCAAAAGAGGATCAGCATTTGAAAGGTCAAAGAATACACTATTTGCCATTATCTTTCCGTTCGTCTCGAATCGAAAATGTCGCATGGGAACTTCAAAGGAAGAATTTACCAGAATAGACATCGTACGTTCATTTCTTTCCCCCCACTCCCCCAACCAACCAACCCGTCTCCCACAACGTTTTTCCTGTAGCCTCTTCTCCATCTTCTCACGCCACTTTCTCCAAAACTTTCAGATTCTCTTGGATTCCCCGGAGGAAACTGAAGTTTTGTTAGACAGTCGATGATCAGCATGATCTATGAAGGTTGAATTAGTCGTAAAGGTGACACTTTTGACCCAGCTTACATCTTCTTAAAGAACGATAGCAATGTAAAGGAAAACATTTCAAGTCTTTAGAACATGAAATACTATAATTCTTCTTTAGAGATTGTATAATTATTCAAAGAAACCTGCTTTGTTATCGATAGGCGAAAAAAAAAATAAGATACCGTGATGTTTATACTATATGCTCAAAAAGAAATTGTATGATAAAAATAGACTGCTGTTTGTAAGGTTAAGAGACGAAAAATTACACATGTTCTGTTCATCTATACTATTTATTATTTTCGTGTTCCTGACATGAATCCTACTGCATCATGATAACAAACAGAGCTATTGAGTTGTCGTCGGTCTCTAAGGGGCTTTTATTTCATATAAGATAGATAAATATGTATGTGTCTGTACGTGTTCGTGGGCACGTTCAAACGCGTGTGTGTGTGCGTGTGTGTGTGTGTGTGTACTCAACAATATATATATATATATATATATATATATGTGTATGTGTGTGTGTGTATTATTAATCTATATGTATAGACAAAAGACAAGATATGAAGTTATGGTTAGCATGTCATACACGAGCACAGAAGGTCAGGGTTCCGATTCCTGGTACGGGCGATGGAAAACTCTTCGTAGAAAAAATTCCTTTGTGCCCTCATCAGCCAATTGAGTACACTCTAAGCTGTGTATCTTGGGTGTATGGTATGTATCGACTGATTAACAGTCGCATTTTTCCCACTACGAGAAAGATGGTATGACTTCATCCATCTTCCAAGTTGGAAGATTATGGCTTACTGAAACCCCATATAGGTTACGCATTCTACAACGGAGGATATACATATATATATATATATATATATATATATATATATATATATGTGTGTGTGTGTGTGTGCAGGTGTGTTTAAACTTGATCTATTCAACTTTTTTCTCGATTCGTCTTGTTCGTGCACAAGGTAAGAATTATGTCAAAACGTCCCTAAATTATGATGTTCTAAAAATTCTTTCAGCCATTATTGCTTACCTTTGAAAATATATATATATATATAAGAAAGCTTCATTGCTTTAAACACCATATGTTGTAAAACTCTTTATGTCACTTCAGTCACTTGTATCCCAATATCTGTCGATGCAATTTATGTAATTTTATGTGTTTTCATTTCCATATTCTTTGTTGTTATGGTTCTAAGTGTTTTTATTTTTTCCTGTTGGAATCATCAGTTATTTACTTTATTTATTTACATATATATATATATATATATATATATATATATATATATATATATATATATATATATATATATATATATATATGTGTGTATGTATGTATGTATGCATGTATGTATATATACATATATATGATGTGTCATCCACAAGCAGCTGTTTCAATGTATTACATCTATTCAGTGAGGCTATAGACTTTCCATCATTCCATCAAATACTGCAAGGCAGGATTGAAACCTCCACTTCAGACCTGGGGCCGATATCCTACCTCTGGACCATGGAACTGGACGGTCAGCCATGCTGAATTCGAGCGATATATTTATTTACACAGGAATTCCTCATCCATCAGGATGAGTATATATATATATATATATATATATATATATATATATATATATATATATATATATATATATATATATATATATATATATCAACAGTGCCATGATAAAACGCAAGATAAATAGACAGTTAATGTCAGAAATTTTTAAATAATACTCCATGTTAGGGAAGGAAATATTAGAAACTGATAACTGGAACTGCCACCGAAACTGTCAAAATCTTTTGTTTTGTTTTTTCAGGTTTTAAGCCGATATGTCCGTCTGTCTGTTTTGCTGGCAGGCTTGCTATGTATCGTGCATAAAGGCCACACTAATAGACCTAGAGAGGTTAAATGTAATCATTCACAACTTTTTGATGTTTTTCCTTTAAATAAAAAAAAAGGCAAAAATTACTTTCATTTGATTCCATAGGTGTGGGCTACACATGCAAACATTTGAAGATAAAGGTCTGCACTGGATTTACTGGAATATCCTGAAATTGTAAGAAGTCAGTGTGTCAGACAGAATCTATGAAATCTGCCTCTGGGTCCTAGTGTGAAAATCTGAGACAACACTATGAATCTAAAGGGGCAAAAGATCTGTTTTGCAGACCGGTGGTACTTTCTGGGTCTTTCATATTGATTGATTAAACCAGGTAGAATTTCAGTCAGGTAGTTTGGACAGTATTAGAAATAGGACCATTGTTGTTTGCTTCTGCGGATGCAGGAAATGCCATGATAGTTTCACTTTCTCAGCGAAAGTCCATAATTTGCAACGACCACAACCAGTACATCTGTGTCTGGAGAGAAGGATTTGAGCCGTGCAACGTGACACCAGAACTGTTGGTTGAACCAGCAAGGTGTCAACTTCTCCAAGGTTGTTTTCTCCGAAGAGCAATTGGCTACCTACCGCTCTCGTTGGGTCCTGCAGCAGAAGCTATGAAAATCTCGAGGAAGTTTTTGCTGGGTACAACGATCTTTGGTGCCAGATACTCCCTAAGACCAGCCTTTGATAGGAATAGGAAACTGATCGAGCCACTGTTCTTGGTGTTTGTTTCAACTTTGGTCTGGTATTGGATTGCACTCTTTCCTTGGCTCCTTTTGTCTGTTGTGATCTGCTTCAAAGAATCTTACTCGTAAGTGTCAAACACTAGCATCACACCATCGCATTTACATTAGAGACAACAATGTCGTAGAACTCAAGTTTCTTTGTCAGCTTTTGGGCAACGTCCATGCCATCTGCTAGTGCTGCAAATAGGATGACCATCTTGACTTCAGACCAGCATATGGGGTCAGACAGTTACATGCCAAAAAATAAAGATTAACCAACCAACCAACATCCGTATGCAATCGTTATTTACAACATTAGATTTTTCGCCCAGCATAATGCGAATTTAACAACAGTAATCTTAATACAAGGTTATCTAGGAGGCGAAATTTCGAAAAGCTAGTATTAAAAGTCGCAATTTAAAAATAAGATATTGGCTTCTGAGAAAATGGAATCAAATATTTTCTGATTTTTTTATGAGGATCCCAAAATGGAATAATTTACTTAATCTAGATTTTGAACGAATCATTTTTTGGACATAGTTGACTGGACTAATATATCAATGTTCTGAATAGGTAACTATTGATACATTGGTATCTTTTCTAAACGAGATGCTGAAATCAGTTTATTAATATATTGATTCATTTGGACTGATTGAACTATATCAGTTAAATCACAACGAAGTAGTTGAGAAATAATCGATGGAAATAACCCTCGTAACTCAAACACACCATTGAAAATAAATTCGTAAATTTCATTTATTCATTTTTTATTTCACTGGTCTTTTTTTGGATTAAGAGCCAAAAAATTCAAATCTTCAACGGTAATCATGTTGGACTTGGGTTAAACACGCCTTAACGTGTGTGTTCGTACAATGTGGACATAGAATTCGACAATATAATGACGTTTACGAATTTACTTTTTTTTATTCAGTTAACATTATTCCCGATGAAACTGCGTAGGTAAACATGTAAAACAAATCTTCATAAATATCATATTGTATATATATACATGTATATGTGTGTGTCTACGTTTGCGTGTTCCCACACACGAATAAGGTTATCTGATTCTGCCCACATTACGTAACGTCTGTGATCCTCATTTAGTACATTGTTAGTGAATTCTATTTTGTCTTTTCTCCGGTTTGTACACTTCAATGTTTTTGAATGTTATTTGAACCAAGTTAAGGTCGGATAAGCTCATTATATTTTATCACAAGCCAGTGGAACGATGGTGTTACCCTTGGGATTTAATGGGCGAAACGTGAGGACACAAAGCAAACACAAGGGGGAAGGTTTTAACAAGCAGTTCAAATTTCTTTACATCCCTGTATATATATATATATATATATATATATATATATATATATATGTGTGTGTGTGTGTGTGTGTGTGTGTGTGTGTGTGTGTGTGTCCTCAAAAAGAATGTTCCAGCTTGGGATATTTCTAAAAAGCGCTATCCGATATGCGACACAAACGTCCAACCTTGACCTGCAAGATGCATCAAGAGTTATTGTTTTTACGTCTTTTCGTTCAATCATTATGGAAACCTTAGAAATCCTTATTCAAACAGAGAAAGATAAACAGAGGGTCATAATCAAAGAGAAAAATGTGCTGTGTGAAAAAGAGAGGGGACTGAGAGGTAATCATCGAGATACTGAATTTCAGACACACTAAAACTGATCCGATATATCCGTCTTATTTTCACTTCTGGTACTTTGCATCAACTCCGTTGGGCTGTGGTCGCTACTGAGAACGTCTGTAGATGCACACGGTGCGCATCAAGTCTGGACTGACAAATACTATGCTCGATTGTTTCTTGATATTCATTACAGGATCTGCATTGGTCTGACGATTTCGTTTTAAGCATATGATGAACATGCCAATTGGTATTTAATCCCTTATCCTGTGCTGAAATAACCAGCACTCCTGTCACAGGTTCAAGATGTGCAGCGTTGAGTCATTAACGTGTCTTCAGATCCATTTGGTCAACTATTTCAGTCCATTTTCCATGTATTAATTTGCATTTCTTTCTCATTGGGTCTTCCTATTTGCAGGCTTTCAGGAACCTCCTCCAGTACAATTTCATTAGTGGCTCTCGACTTTCATTGACGTATTCTGCTAATGACGTTTTTTCCTAATGCCACTAAATCTTAAATTGATAAGAGTCCTCTTCCTCCTTCTCCATAAAGATGTCAATATCTAATCTTTGGAGTAGCTCTTAGCAATTTATCTTCATTTTCCTTGTTTTTGTATTTACTCGTCGATACTATTTTTGCTACTTTTTATTATTATTATCTTTTTTTTTTTTTTTTCCGCCAGTTGCCCGGTGGTTACCGCTGGTGACTGAGTGACGGCAAGTCTCCTCAGGTCTCGAGCCCACCTCTTCACACTGTAAAAGTCCACGGCAGTGCTGCGGTTTACAGTTTCACACCAGTTGCCTGGTGGTTATCGTTGAAGGATGAGTCTTCTCTGGTCTTCAGCTCTCCCCCCCATATCTTCTTTGCCTATCATAGCTGTGTTTTGGTTAGTACTTTTCCTGTACCTCCTTAGTATTCGTGCAGTTCCCAGTATTGCTGTGATCTGTTGAATCTCAATCCTTCTTCTCATCCTCGGTCCTTCCAATCTCACTTACAGTCTTTTTGGTACGATTCCACGTGCATCTACTATTACTAGTGCTACCCCGACTTTCTTGTTCAACACCTTCTTCAGTTCCTATCCCAAGGGATCCTGGTACTTTCCCAGATTTTCACTCTCTTTCCTATTTAGTCTGGTCTGCAGGCACGGCCAAGTCTATTATTTGGCATGTTTTCCTTTTCTTATCAACGATTACAAGGTTCAGTCTTCTCGTTTGGGTGGGCTGGTCAGCTTGGAAGCTCCAGAGATATTTATGGCTTCCATTCTCCAAGGATGTCTCTGATTCATTCAGATACCACATTTCTGCATGGTTGAATCCAATTTGTTTTGCCAAGTTCCCAGTGTATCACTGTTGCTACCCTATCGGTTTTGTTGTTATATTCCCTCTGGTTTAGTTGACTACATTCACTGGTTATGTGGTTTACGGTCTCATCCCTTTTTTCCACAAAGGCGGCATTTTCTGTTTGTCTCTGTTCTGTCGATTTTTACTTCGATATAGTTTGTCCTGAAACATTCGTCTTGGGCTGCCATAATGAGTGATTCTGTTTCTCTCTTCAGGTTTCCTCTGCGTTGCCGTGTCAATGATCTCTCGTCTGTGACATTCTGTATCAGTCTTTTGAATTTTCCGTATAGTTTTTTTTTCTGTTCCCATTTTTCTTCCTGTGTTTGCTGTGCTGCTCTTTCGTTCGCTACTTTTTTTGTCGTTCGTTGCACTGTTTCGAACGCTCTTTATAACTATAAACTATAACTATTTCTTGCACATATATTTTTAGTCCTGTTTTCGTCCATTGGACAGTCTCCTATGTTCATGAATCCTCTACCGCCTTCTTTCCTCTGGGATATAAGGCCTCGTGCACTATCATAAGCTTCCTTGTTCACCGGTTCATTGATTGGACTTCATCTTTTGTCATTCAAAGGAATGGTTCCGTGTTTCTTACTACCGATATAGCCCACGTGTTCATTCATTTCATCAGATTCCCGCTATTTACTTTGGTCTCTAATATTTTCCTTATCCTCCAAAGGTATTCTTTTATTTTCTCTCATCACAGCATTCTCACGGTCCACGCAGACTGCTGCACCGCCGTACTCTGGACAGTCTCAGTTCTTCCTTGGTTTTATAATTCATCTATTTTTCCGATTTTTCTTCGTTCCCACGCGATATTCTGGTACTCTTTTCTCCAATTTTTTGTTTTATTTTGTTTTCACCCAGTGATCAACAAGCACAGCCCCACGTACGACCTGGCAGGACTTCTTATTTGTTTACGACCATCAGACTTAGCTTCGAAGGAATGCTTGGTTTGAATTGCAATGTCTCAGCATATCCTTTTATCTTTATTTTGTAAAACAGCCTCTGCTTTAGGGTCATATCATTCGAGTATCCAATCGACCCCAAGACATTTGCATATTTCCCAGTGTATCACTGTTCCTTCGCTGTCGTGCCTATCCTTCCATTCCTTTTGAGATAGCTTTCTGTCTTCACTTCAGATTTACAGTCTCATTTATTCTTTCTTGGAGTCGCGACTTGCCGGGTTTTTTTTCTTTTTTTTTCTAGATTTTATCTATTCTTGTATTGATATAATTCGCCTTGTTCTAAACTGCGATGATTAGAGATTACACCAATTTATATGGATGCGGTTTTAATTTCCATGCTTCATCGTTTATTCTTTTATCTTTTCCAGATATTTTGTACTTTTCGTGCCTTTTCGTGTCTATTGTGGTCATTTGGCATAACCGTGTCTTCGATCCGTTAAGGACACTTTTCTCTCTTCGCACCTACTCGTCTCCTTGCCAAGGTTCCAAAGTTTGTTTATTTTCCTTCTCTTTTACAGGACTACCAGTAGTATCATCATGCTTGAATTCTTCGTGTCCTTTTGCGAGCAAAGAAAAACGGGCATGGAAATTTCATATTAGTGACCCAATTTACTGATAGAAATAGCTTGTATCAATTTCATCCAGATTTTCAAACACTTTTCAAAATTCCATCAAAAATGTGTTAAGGGGCCGATTAGAAAAAAATGGTCAGCGATATATTCATAGAATAGAATGCTCCCATACAACCACACCTGTTGAAATGGCGTAAGGCAAAAACAATCCCCCAAACAAAAAAAGTCAAACTTTTGCAAGACTTTTGCTATGATTGAAAGTGGTGCAATGATTACTGAAAGGTATTGCTATAATCATTTCGAATGACATGTTCTAACTATTTTCCTCATCTATGTGCTCAGTTTTTCACAAAGTTTCGGCTGCTTATCCTCCAGCCTTCGTCAGGTGTTGTTTGATTGATTCTAGGGGGTAAAATCACAACTCATAGCACGTGCTCGATTGATTCCGGGGGGAAATACATAGTTATCCTGGGAATCAGTGCTGGGTAAACTAGATTTTACTTGAACGTGACAACTAACAACGTTCTCCGGAAAGTTACTCTACTATCTTCGTCACAATGCAAGGATGAAGAAAGGGGAGGATAGAGACAATAAATGAAATAAGTTGAGGTAAGATGCTAATGTTATAGACCTGGGATGGGGTAACAAAGGAAGGAAATACGATTGAAAAAAAAGAAATCGAAAAGATAGTAACTGAAGGTTGTCAGTAAAAGTGAGGTAAACAACGAAGTGATAGAAAGAAAGAAAGAATCTAATATATATATATATATATATATATATATATATATACATATAAAGAAGTGATTGAAAGAAAGAAAAAATCTAATATATATATATATATATATATATATATATATATATATATATATATATATATATATATATATATCGTGTGTATGTCCGTCAAATTTTGTCTAGACTCAACAATCTATCCTCCGTCTATTGAAATTTACCGAATCCTTATCGCGCCCAAACATAAACGGTTAAAAAAACGAATCCGCTTCCTTTCCTTTGCCTGGTATATTAATTCAGGATCTTGCTGGGTCATTTATGTCGCAAAGAATTTTCCCTCAATTCCCAAAGTCCTCCGTTCTCACGTCGCCAGTTCTACGGGCGTCTGCTCTATTTGATTTGTAACTCCATAAACGGGAGAGAAAACGGTAAACAAATTATGAACTAAACCCTGATGTAATCTGCTACGGCTTCCGGCCTGATGATGGGACCTGCATATGGCTCTTTTGTTTGGTGTGTTGCAAGAGACGCCTGTGTTCTTCATTCCTATCATTCAGCCATAGCGGGAAGAAAGCTTGAAAAGACCCTTTTCCGTGGTATATTATATGCACAAACACAAGTAGACAAAGATAGACATAGATACATATATATATATGCAAAGATAGCCGTTCACACGTGTAGTCTTCATTTTCCTTCTTTACATATCATACGTGTACACACATACACATGTATACACAGTTATACCAATTTGCATAGATAAATAAGTGTGATACATCCATGAGTATACGTGTGTACATATTTGTGAGTATATAAGCGTGTGTTAATGAGTAAAAAAAATATGTAATTTATACGAGTATTTGCACTTTTACAAGTACGTACGTATGCAAACATCATCACACATGAGAATGCATGTATGGGAACACCTAAATACATTTCGTGTGTTTGGGGATCGAGGTCTGTGCGATTTGAATATTCGTCAATATTAGTTTTGTACATCAGTTTTTAACTCTCTCTCTCTCTCTCTCTCTCTCTCTCTCTCTCTCTCTCTCTCTCTCTCTCTCTCTCTCTCTCTCTTTTCCATGTAAGAGAATAAACAAGTCAGAAACTTACGAAAAAAAAGCATTTATTTTTTGCCACAAGTATTTATTTTCAAGGGTAATCTCCTTCCTTGTCGATGTGCTCAATTCAGGAATGAATATCAATCAAATAGATCAAACATCATACAGTGAATGTTCCTGGACGGAATCCAGGTAATAACTTTGTCAAGATACAGTCATGGGGACCGTGCAGCGGTACAATGTTCAGATGGTGTTATTTGACAGATATCAATGTTCTCTCTTGGATATCTCTAATCTTTTAGCTTTATCTATTTAGAATCCTATCCCGTGATAATATATACATATTTTGCGAATTTATGCGTAAAGAAGTATATATCGCTAAAATTCGGCTTTACTGAACGTCCAGTTCAATAGCTCATAGGTAGGATATCGACCTCCGGGTTTGAAGCAAAGGTTTCAATCCTGCTTCGTGGTACTGGATGGGATAATTGAAAGTCTATAGCCATACTGAAGAGATGTTATACATCAAAACAGCACTCTGTGGATGACACAATAATATGTATACATATTCTATTTTTTATACTCGTATGAACAAATACTATTAAAGACACATCTGGTTACAGGCTGCATTCATACCACATGTAATAAATTATAAATAGCAAACGTGTCTAACATGATAACCCTTGTTCCATAATGTGAGACACAGAATGATCTCAATACCATCTCAGTTACTATGCAAATGCATAAGCAGCAAGTTTGCATATGTGTATGTTTATGTGTGTGCGTGTGGGCAATTATAATGACAATGAGCAAGAGGTAGGAAATCCGAATAGAAAATGAACAATTGGCGATGCAATGTATTTCTCATTCCAATAGTATATCATGGTTTCATGGTTACTTCCACCTACGAATATTTGAAGTTCTGAGGAATAGATAACTCAGACACAAAATGAAATCTTGTGCAACGCCCCACAACTGAACAGAAATTGCATCTGGTCATAAGCTGATGAAGATTTTCCGGTATGCAGGGGATAACTGTAGATACATTGCCACTATATATATATATATATATATATATATATATATATATATATATATATAGTAGAATGAGGATTCGTTACACAAACTAGCTCATGTTTCTGCCCTCTTCGGGCCTGATCATTCGCCTGATGAGCTACTTTGTGTAGCAAATCCACATTCTTATATATATATATATATATATATATATATATATATATATATATATATATATATATATATATATATATATATGATCAATCAGGCGAATAATGAGGCCCGAAGAGGGCAGAAATATGAGCTAGTTTGTGTAGCGAATCCACATTCTACTATTTATTTCCAGCTCTATTCTAAAACAACTTAACTTCAAGAGTAAAAAATTGTATGTATCGAGCACTCTATGAAATAAATCCATTACGTTTCAGAAATTGCTTTATATTATTGATATATCATCATATTATGTTATACTGCTAGTCTGATTTGTACCACATATACCTCGTATATATATATATATATATATATATATATATATATATATATATATATATATATATATATATAAGTATATACATATATATATGTATATATATATATATATATATATATCTGTATATATATATGTGTGTGTGTGTATGTGTGTATATATATATATATATATATATATATATATATATATATATATATATATGGCCGACCATAGGAGCAGTGGAGCCCAATTAGAAAGATTTTATGCGGGTACCCTGGTTAACTGTCAAGGAAATATAAATAAATTCTATGGCTCTATGGCACTGCTGAAAGCAATCATAAAATGCACCGGAAAATTTCATAGAAACGATTTTTACGCTCTTCTATAATTGATTAACATTATTCAATTCAAATACAATTAGAGAAATGTCAAATACAAACAGTGTAAACAAACAGTGTTGAATCCTCAAGAACTCAGAAGAAAATTCATATTGCTGCTGTTTTCTAATAATCATCTTGTCCATTAGCGATGTGGTGATGCATTTGTTTGACAAGACTGGGATATACCCCGGCACCAGGCCTTCCCCCCCCCCAATTAATTATTTTTATAACCAATGCATCCTCCCTGTAGTCACTTATGAAGCTGAAACATGGAACTTAACCAAAAGACAGATCCACAAATTGAAAAAATCATGCTGGGCCTCACATGAAGAGACCACAGGACAGCACAATACATCCGGAAAAAAAGACAGGAGTCAAGGACATCGTAGAATCCATTAAAAATCTCAAATGGCAGTGGATCACACGCGCAACCAAGGCTGGGAGAATATTACATTGAGAGACGAGCTAGACATATACAGAAAGTAATGGCTCCGCAACGCCCATGATAGAGAAGTGTGGCGAATCCTAAGGAAGGTTTACGTCCAACGACAGACATTAAAAGAATGATGATGATGATGGTGGTGGTGGTGGTGGTGGTGGTGGTGGTGATGATGATGATGATGATGATGATGATGATGATTGTTTTTCGCACAACGTATTTTGAAAACCGAACGGATGATATATAAAAAGTTTGAAGAATTCTTTTTCTTTTTTGAATAAGGGGAACAAAAGTTTCTCTAAACTAATTTCATATTTCACATTTTCCAGAAAGGAAACTTCCTCCATCGAGCAGCGTGATGAAGATAACATATCTCTTACTTGTGTCATTTTAATAACTAATCTTCTTATACTATCTGGAACACAATTGAAGAGACCAACATCTATAATTGTAATAAAGGTTGAAACGTTTTCAATAAATTATCAATGGGTCCTTCGCAGATTTGTATTTTCTAAGTTATTTGCCAAGAACCTTCACGATCTCCAAATAATGTTAGACGAACCAAATGATTAAAGTTAGTCTCTATATGAACTTCAGCAAAACAAATGCCATTTACGACAAACATAATGCAAACAATGACACAAGGATCAAAATTGAAAATATAAAACTAGAGAGGTAGACCTCTACATCTACCTCGGACAACGAGAGTCTCCATGAAGTCATCAAAAGAAGTCGAAATAAAACCAAGAATCACACTGGGTTGGCAAGCTTTCGGTAAAGCAGGCTCGACTTTCAAGAACAAGAAAATTCCACTAGTCCTAAAGAGAAGGGTATCCAACCAATACATCTTACCGATAGTCACCTATGGAGCTGAAATATAGAATCTAACCAGTCCCTCAAACTGAGAACCATGCAACATGCACATGAGAGAAGCATGCTCAGCTTCGCATGGAGAGATTATTAGATAGAAAAGTATATCAGAGAAAAGGCAGGAGTCTGAGACATCATAGAATCCATTTGCAAACTCAAATGGCAATGGGCTGGACATATTGCCAGAACGTCACACAACCGATGGACGTCACGATTCGGAACGTGAATCCCCAGAGACAAGGTCCGAGGCTGAAAGTAAGACGTCGTAATGAGCTGAAAAAATTCACCAAGAACTGGCTCGGCGATGCCCATGATAGAGAGATCTGGTGAATCTTGTGGACTGTCTATGTCTAACAATAGACGTTAACAGACTGGGGGATTACGATGAAGAAGTTCAGCAAAAAGAAAAATCATTTTATATCTATTCTGAATTTTGCTTGTTTTATAAAAATTTAGTCAAATAGTCAAACTCAAACATTTTCATACGCATCATTAGAATATAGAGTTCCCGGAAAAAAAATGAAAATATTTCCTAAATTTCAACCAACTTCGAAATATATACGGGGGTAGATCAATCTCCAGAGAGAACAATCTTTCTTTTCTTTTTCTTTTTTTCGGTAGCCAAGTGTTCAATGCGCAAAACACTTTCAGCATAATTGCAAATGGGTGTGTAGGATATAAAGCATACCGGGTAAAATCCATGCATAAGTAAGGTGGATCAAGAACAAAGTACTGAATCGCTAGCGGTTTGAAGTAACGGATAAATTTGACACCGACTTTCATGAGAACTGAAACCAGTTGTGGGGTGGAACGTAGTTGATTTGCACAGAACAGGCATATATATATATATATATATATATATATATATATATATATATATATATATATATATATATATCGACTTATTGAATATATACGAGAGAGGATCAGCAAGACATTAGCCAGGCGCGTAGTTGTTTGCTGAATGCGTATCTGGAATATTCGATTTATAATGTTCGAGCAACATGATTAATATCAACTGCTGAATTGAGGGCATTAACAAGGAAGGAGATTATGTTGGAAAATAAATATCAAATGTATAAAATTAGTTCTCTATCCATTATTAGGTTGCAAACTTATTGATCTGCATACGTGCATCGGTATTGTGGAATACGTTTATATATACATATATATATACATATGGGTCATCCACAGACTTTTATTTCGTTGTATTACAACTTTTCAGTGTAGAGCTATGGACTATCCATTATCCCATCCAGTACCACGAGGGAGGATCGAAACCTTAGCTTCAGACCCGGAGGATGGTATCCTCTCTCTACTCCACGTAACTGGACGGTCAGTAAGGTTGAATTTAAGCGATATATTCATTTATGGCACATATTCCTCATCCACCAGGGTGCTCTTTTCTATGTTTGAAGAGCATTATATATATATATATATATATATATATACGTATATATGTTTGTGTATGTACGTGTGTGTGTGTGTGTGTGTGTGTGCTCGGAAAAAGAAAGAAAGAATTAAGAGAAAGAAAGAAGGAAGGAAGGAAGGAAGGACGGTGGAAAATTGGCAGTTCGAACCAGAAATTGCTCAAGATCTTAGGACGATTCAATGTTGTTTTTTTTTTCCCTGAAATAAGTAGACGCTAAATATCACACGTCTTCCGAGACTCATGACCACGTGTCATCAAGTATTTTTGCAAATATCCGAATACAAACTTGTACATTCGTCTGTTTATATTATTATTCCTATTATATGATTTTTTTTCTTTTGCCGTCCGTGTTTCATTCACATGTGAACATCTCTCGTGAACATCTGCAAAATGAAGATTTCGCTTTATTTTCAATAAGGAAAATAAACGGATCTCAAACAGGAAGTAACAAGAGGGAGGAAATGCGGGAGAACCATGCCCTCTGAAGAAAAAGAAAAGACTTCTAAGAGAAATGACAAAAAATGCCCTGCTTTTTCTCTGATTTCTTTCATATGGCCCAAAATCTCTCTCTCTCTCTCTCTCTCTCTCTCTCTCTCTCTCTCTCTCTCTCTCTCTCTCTCTCTGTAAAAAATGTGATATTAAACGCATACACAGATAGAGAGGGCGAAAGGAGATATAGGTCTGTCATTATTCAAGAATTGACAAAAAAGGAAAGAAATGGGAAGAAAGAGAATAAGAAAGAGATATTGTAAATAACATTGAAACACATGAAAGATAGGAAGTAAAATTTGGATAATGAAAGAAACGCTGCATTTCAATGAAAGTAAAGACTATCAAGTGAAACGAAGAAAAAGCAATTCAACCAAAGAAAGAAGAATAAAAAAAGTGAAAGAGAAAAATAGTAAGTATAAGTAAATGAATGAAAGAAAGAATGATTATAAGTGAACGAAAGTAGGAAGAGGGCAGTAGGTGAAAGGAGGAAAGGAAGAGGGGAAGAAAGAAAAAAGAAAGAAGGGAAGAAACTTGAATGGAGAAAGGGAAGTAATCAGATAAAAAAGACGTTTAAAAAAAAAGATAAGAAGTAGAACAAAACGCGAAAGCTGGGGGGATGAAAGGAATGGAAAAAACGGGAAGAATTGATGGAAAAAAGAAAAAAAAACATTTCAAAAATAAGAATTATACTAAGGAAATTGAAGTCAGGTGAAGAATGAGAAAAAAGAGATGCAGTGAAAGAATTATAAAAAGTTAGCCAACAAAGAAAGCAAAGAAAGAAGAAAGACAGAAGAAAAGAAACAGAAAATGTACAGGAAATAATTTCCTTCTGTCTTTCATTTCTAAACGCATACCAATATATATATATATATATATATATATATATATATATATATATATACTTAAAAAATGTATGTGCCGTTTCCTTGAATGGATGTTTTTCTTCTTTGATGTAAAAAAACAAAAACAATATCAAGCGTTTTGCCTACTCCCAGCATATCATTATGCCAGCGAAACATTTCTAATTGAAGAACCATATTTTGTGAAGACAAGCCGATTGCATGTTTAATAGACATTATGGATCAGATGGAACCTAAATTGGTACGCTTCTGAAGATAACGATCAACATTTTTTTTTCTTATATCTGCTTTTTTCCTCCATTCTTTTCCAGTAAGGATGTAGTCCAGAACTTTGTAGTAACATTTTGGTTGCTGTTATTGT
>OY735200.1:62628850-62678850 GCA_963457665.1 Thysanoteuthis rhombus
AAAGATTTACCACGAAGAACGAGGAAGCAAAAGGACTGAGATAACGTGAGATGACAAACAGAGAAAGCATGAACCATGAAAAGAACAACTATAATAATATAAGAAAATGCAGGAAAGCACTGATATGATCGAATCACATGTTCGCAAACCCATGTGGACTTGTGTGAGAAAGAGATGGGAGAGACAGAGAGAGATTGCGTCTTTACAGCTGTATCTTTGTAAGTACATGTGTCATCAATCTGTTTCGGGTGGTAGCAATGATTTTTACAAACCAAGCCAGGGGCAAAGTTTGCCATCTAAATCGCATGCTTGGCGTCTTTACATCAAACGTTCTCGGCGCTAAACAATCTTTCAAATATGTGGCCTTGTATCAGGTTTGACTCAACTAATGGTCATATTTTATGAACATAGAATTAGGAACGCCTCCTAAGAATTATTTGTTTGGGTGTAACGATTTTAGTTGCCCTTGGTAATATCTCTGGGAATCATCTGCTTTTCAATCTTTGTAATGGGTTTGCTCTATCGTCGACACGGGGTTGCCACACGCCCGTATTTTCACGGACATGTTCGCCATTTAGGTTTCAAAATATCGATCCAGAAGGAATTTTTACAATTTTTTTCTCCAGATGTCCGAAAGTTTAGTTTCTATCCGTCTCTCCACATAAAATTAGTATGGAACTGTTATGAATGAGAATGACGGAGACAAAGAAAGCCAGAGAAGGACGCCCAAACGATGCTGTCATCTAAGCAATTTATGACTAGCAAGACGAACAGATTCTTCTTCATTATATTTTTATTGCTATCACAGACATAAATGAGATGTTGAAAGTGTACGATACTTTTCTTGTGGCCTTTTACACTGTTCTGATGCATTTTAGCAATTTCAAACTAGGTTCGAACCTCTGTCGTTTTGGTTTTTTCTGTATTGAAAACTATGCAATTGACCGTGAAAGTCCTCTTTTTTTAATTACAGTGGTCAGGAATATCTCTTGTTTTAATGTTCAGATATGACAACCCTAATTCGACACAAATAACTCATTCTGTTCTTTTGGAAGCTCCGCCGACTTATTGTCTGCTCCCGATAATAAATACTTTTCAAAATTTTCATATATATATTGTTATCGTATGTACGTCTAAATCACGAATTGTTTAAGGAATTCTTTGATAAATTTATTATCGTATCGCTCAAATATAGATATTTCAACTAGAAACACCGAAGTGCTGAAGATTTATCTAGATATTTGCTCAAAGGCTGAAACCCGCGCGCTATCCTCTCACTATTTGTATTATCTCAAGAATTCAGTTTTATTAACAAAACTAACCCATAGGAAGTCCATGGAGCTGTGTTTGTGATCTATCAAACTGTTTTAAAAAACATATCAATCGAAGAAACAACAATGTGTTCACAGCATCTTCCTCTTTAGATAAAGTTAAAAGATGCTTTAATTGGTTACTTGTTCGAATGATATATGTCCTTTGTATATAATCTTTCAAAGACCATTTCCGCTAACCAAGACTTACTATCTGACAGCTGCTGTTTCACCATTTGCTTAAATTAGCTGGCAAAACTAAATTACGGGGTCGAAATTAAGTCACTAGCAATTATTGGTTTTATCCATGTATCCTTAAGATAACGAAGGGGGCATCCAGAATTTTTAATGAGAACCTCTCGAAAAACAGATTGCGTGTGTTTATCTAAGTAATATTAGTTATTGTATAAGAGTTCTGTAATTCAAGTGACTGACACTGAATTTTCATTTTTTTTTTTTTAAACTCTATGTTAATCCTGATTATCTCAGAATTGTCCAAAAACAAGGATTTAAGAAAATGCCATGGTTACGCCTACGTTAGTGAATGCGTCAGCACTCAAAACCGGAGAAGGAAGCAGACAAAGAAGACATAAGTAGTGTCAGAGTAGATAACTGAAACGGTTATTCTTTATCTTGCGGATTTTTATGACTATGCGAGGGACTCGTTTATCGTGTAAGTGTGAAAGGTTCGTTGAATGTTCAATTTGTGGAATTCACTGCAATGGCGTCACTAAGGTCAGTGTGGCTCAATGTACTGTGAAGTTTTAGACCGTACACAACCCTAGTGATGTTTTGGGGGACCATTGTTATTCATAAATTGCAATCCGGTATATCAACGGATGTAGAGGGAATAGTAATGATATAAACAACTAGCAAAATCAAAAAATAGACTTATTTATTACAATATCATTACGTACAACGTAAATGTATTTGCGTTTATATAGATATGGTTAAAGTGAAACTTCTGTAGGAAAATAATCGGAATCGAACCTTAAGTTTAGGAAATAAATCAAAATTACATCCGTTTGAACATTTATCTTCAACCTTAGATTTCAATTTTTAGAATAATTTTTATATATACGAAGTTATTCATCAAGTTTATTATAGAAAAGTGTGTGATAAACAAAGCGTTAAATTGATTAAATGCAGTATTTCTCAGATTATTTGAAGATCAAAGACAGAACTGAATTGTTAAATCGGGCCGTTTCATTTTGCTCCTATTTTTTTCTTAAATCGTTACATCAAAAAAAAGATTGGTTGATGTAGGTTCTGAAATACTAATCACAACAAAATTTTAGTGAATATGCCAGAGAATTTTACGAAATCGGTTACTATACAAACACCAGCTGCAACGTAACCACAGCGCGTGCAACTGATAAACTGCACCAACATTTTATATACAGCAATTTGATGTCACGCCCTCTGAAGATGACATCCGGTGCAATCTGTGATGTCACTGCTGATTCAAGGCGCAAATATCTAGGTCTTAGATTATTTGCCGAGGTTTATATGTAATTATCGAATGGGTTCCTATTGACGGGAGTTGTATATTCGTTGTAATAGACGTTAAGTAATTAGAGAAAAACAACGTATTCAACAGAGTCAAAGAGTTTATACATTGTTATATTTGTATCAATCTTTTGTAAAACGTCGCTTATCTGTTTTCCTTCCAGGTTTCACCAACGTGAATCAAATAAACGGTTAACACACAACACGGTCGTTATTTTGTACGGAACACCGGGTATCATAATCAAACTATATCTGCTCTGCTATCGAGAAAGGTTTTAATATCAGTGATATTTCAATAATTTCAGATTAAAAATATATATTTTATCATTGCTCCAGTATTTAGATTCAGTCTTTGGGAAAGTTCTTATTCCTTTTTGATATTATCGAACGATGCACATAAACGACAATGGAAGATTTGTCTGCTATTAAATAATAGCCTAAGAAAAAAAGTAAATTAGCCTATTTTGCATCTGATTCATCCGAATTTCTAGTCCTCTAAATATACAGAATGGTACACGAAATAAGAAACAATCTGAAAGGGAAAGCACGAAATCCAATTAAAGTTACTCTCTCCAGTCGTTCTATTTCGTTTTATTTATTTTTTTTTTTTAACCCTTTGTGCTGCAAACCGACCGGTTCTACTCTCAGAGAATATCAGAAATCCTAAAAAGATTCTAATAATGGTTCGAGACGAAAAATGTCGTTAACCATAGATTGTATGCAGGGTTGGAAGATCTCCACTATTGTAGAGCTCGATCAGGATTTTCAACTGAGCCAGAGGCAATTTCCGAAATATGATAAATTACCAAATCAATCGATACCGTTCAAATGGTAGTGTGTTTTGTGTATGTGTGTTTATGCTTTTATTTCGAAATGTTGGAGGTGAATTTCAGAAGAGACAGCCTCTACAGTAAATTATAGTCATTTTCATAGGGACATTTTCAGAATTTCAATTTCTTGATTCTGGTTGCAGAAGTGATCTCACAAGCGCAAAATATTGCAGAGCGAGAAGATGTTTACAGAGATAGACTTTCTCTTCTTGGATATCAATATAAGCAAGAAACGGTTACAATTTAATAGCATCAGTAGTAACTCATTGTGACCCGTTCGTTGTATCACTACATCGCAACACGGAATGACTTTGTCTTTATATTGTTTTGATATTGGTTGAATATTGAGGTAATCAATCATTTCTGCATCCATTATATAACAGATATATTGAATTTTTTGATCACAAAACGATGAACAAAGGACTTCCAAAATTCAAGACAGACTTGGATGCTAATCCCTCCGAGAGACTATCACGCGCTAAAATTATGAGAAATATTGATGTTGAAATTCGAATGTTTATATAAACAACATTTTTTGCCAGTATTATAACATGTTGGTTCTCGTGTGTATCTATGTGAGTATACAGCAGCTAATCAACGGTAATTATATATATATATATATATATATATATATATATATATATATATATATATATATATATATATATATATATATATATATAAAGTTTCCCAACACTTTCGATTCCTTAAAGGGTAAAAAGATTTCCTTCACTTTTAATCTCGTAGAGGTCGAAAAATTATCCCTTCACTTTGACTTTTGATTACAAGCATTCAATGTATAGGGGTCCATTTTAGCATTATAGTTACACTAAAATTCTAAAATGTAGGTTTTCTCAAATAGTTTATCCTAGGATGAACATGCAAAGATTGCACGGACTGCGTCCATGTTTATGTGGTTCCAATAGCCTGATGGACAAACAGACAGACAGACTGACGGTATGATACCACTGTCTCTCATACACACACTAACACACACACACACACACATATATATATATATATATAAATATATATATATATAAATATATAAATATATATATATATATATATATATATATATAAATATATATATATATATAAATATATATATATATATATATAAATATATATATATATATATATATATATATATATATATATATATAAATATATATATATATATATATATATATATATATATATATATATATATATATATATAATGTGTACTATAGAGAGTGAGACAGACTCGGGAGTGAAGTTTTTGGTGGTAAGGTTTTTATATATATATATATATATATATATATATATATATATATATATATATATATATATATATATGTGTGTGTGTGTGTGTGTGTGTGTGTGTGTGTGTGTGTGTGTGTGTGTGTGTGTGTGTGTGAGGGTGCATGCTATATTATTGCCATTATTATTTATCACATTGTATATGCAATATTTTTTATAAAAGTACCAATTGATCAGGCAATTTATTCCATTTGGTTTTTGTTATTAGGACGGTCAAATCTTTCTGTGTTTGTCGTAAGGTGGGATTGGGGGGGGGGTCTTTATTTTCAACTAACTTCCGTCATAAAGATCTTGTTTCGATTGTATTGTGACAGCTGTCATATCAGCGTAAATTTTTTAAATCTCAAAATTGGCTTTTTTTCATTTGTTGATTGCAACACTGAAGATAGAAAGAAAAAACAACTACTTCAAATTTTGTTCCGGTTTTGAAAGAAGTTTCGACAGGCTACGAGAAGTGGATATTTTACAACAATACAAACGTTATCATGGGGCAAGTGAAATGAACTACTACTAACCGTACCAAGGGCCTGTTTTCATCAACGATGTGATTATGTATACACGATTGGATCAAATGGGTGTCTTTCTTTCTGATCTTTTCCCGGATAACTAAAGAATTGATTCGTACAAGTGCTGTTCCCAACTAGACCAATGGAAGGCAGCAGCCGACGAAAACCATTTAAACTTAGTTAAGAGAAAACGTGTAACGTTCCATCTGATCAACGCTAAACGGTATGTTTCTTTGGTGAGTAGGCAATACTGTAACAGCTTGACTAATTAGCCATATTCACCAGATATTCCACCGTTAGATTATATTTTATTTAGGTCTTCACAGAATTATCTAGATGAAGAAGAAAATCAACTCTTTGGAATACTGCGATTATTGTAGAGTGATATATCTAATTTCAGATCAGTATTCAGCTAATAACAAAGTGTAAATTCCGGACTTATTGATCTAACTTCTCGTGTATAATATCTATTGTACATAAAACATTACAATACTGTTTTCGAAAGAATGCTGGAGCCAACCTTGCCAATTTTCAAATGGTAAACATTGATCTTGTGTCATATTTGCATATAGATATTTCTTCCCAACGTTCAAGAAATTTATACTTATCACATGAACAACTAAAACTGCAATAGAGAGTTTTCCTATAATTCAGAGATCCACAGTGGTATTAGTAAGGGGAAGGGCGACTTCAGTTGTTTCAGCGGCAGCATCTGGAGTATTTGGGGACTATTGAATGAGGTCGGATAAGGGACGCCAAGATTAAAGGGGCTGGTTTTGAAGCGAAGTATCATCAGTGCACAGTTCATATGCTTAGTTGTTCTCTCGACATTATTTCATGTTAATGATCCATTTACTTCTTATTCACGACATACAATGCTGAGAGAAGTCTTTGTTAAATCCCCATTATTCTCATCTGTGGAGCTTTGGTAACTTTACTTCTGTCCAAGTAAATAAAATCGATGTAGGATTATTCAGAATTCCTGCTAATTGTGACTGGGAAATGGAAACTTTAAATTAAGTCTATTCATCCCATTGCCAATTTACGAAGAAAAAAGTCTATAATTGTATATGAGACCGCTGTTAAATGACTATTCGTCCTTAACAAACTAGTGTAATCGATTTCAACAAATCCTCTCAATGCTACAGAATGCAAATTCTGCCTCCCAATCCATGATCACGATAAATAACATTATAGATATAGTAACCTTAGCTATCCAGCTAGTAATGCTTGCATTATTTCCTGACCACTGAAAATCCCTTTCTTCGAGATTTTGATGCAACAGATATAGAATTAGTACGGAATCGCCCGAATTAATTTTGGGACAAAAATTCATGTAAAACCTGTGGACAACCTTCACCATCATTAGTGCTCACCTAGGGCGACTTATTACACATTCTTCCGTGAAAAGAACCCAAAATGAATTATTCCAACTTTCTACGCCCGTTTCTGAACTTGACATATCGCAGTTGCTTGTCATTCTCAGATGATTATTGGATGATCAATTTTGTTGACTCGCTGATACTATCTGTACGCACACTTAGCGTACTAAAGAAATATTGGCATGTATGCACTTCATATACAGGCTTTTATCAGTTATGTCATTATACATGCAATCATTAGAAGAATGAATGTTTTGACGTCTTTTTTTTCATTGGTTGCATCCATATCATGAATACGGAAGCAACTAGTTTTAAAATAGTCACGATAAAGCGTTTATCAATATTAATTTTTTACTTGTATCTTTCCATTTTTATTTCAATTACTTTTCTTCGCAGCAATTCAAACCGTCAAGCTACAGTAATTAGTCAACAGTACAGTTCAAAAATGAAGAAAAACCATTAGGTAAAACTCGGAGACGCATTCCTTTCGCTTGGGAAACCCAATCAAACTGGGATAGTTGTCCTTACGGATCGAGCTACGAGATTTTTACTATGTGAACTTATCCCTTATTTCCTTACGATCGCTCGGCGCCGACCTTATTTGATGTTTGGTTGTGTTTAAATAGACTAGTATTCTTAGTAGTATAATTTTTAATTATCTTTTGATATGATGAAAGTAATACTAGTCAAAAATTAATGATTGACAATGATTCATTGTCAATCATTAATTCACCAAATAGGAAAATCAAAATAATATTAGTATTGATACTACAACTGCATAGAAACAAAATGAAGTGCGTATGTTTTTTTATCTATATTATGTCCATCATTGGACATATCATAATCTCAGTGTCACTTCCAAACTAGAATCTAGCGTCTGTTCATGTAAAGCTCCTTCAATAATCAGCACTTTGGAGTGATGTTAATTATTACTTGAGAAAATCAACGTCTCAACTTTTCGGAAACATTGAGAACAATCCAATATTACAATCTGTGAACATCAAAGGTATCCTACGACAATTAAGTGTCGTACACAAATTTCATTGATTATGCGGTCACTCTGATTAATGCTTATAGCGGCTGGAGTATGGAACAGAATGGATGCTTAAATGATACCGAGACTGGTGGTGAGGAAGTAGGATCGCTAAGAGATTTGCTCTTCCTCACATGGAGAGATTACAAGACAGCGTAATATATCAGGGGGAAAAAAACAGGAGTCCAAGACATCGTAGAATCCATTAGGAATCTCAGATGGCAATGGGCTGGTCATGATGCAAGAATGACAGATAACCGATGGACATCACGACTTTCAACATGGATCCACTGAGATCACATGCCCAACCGAGGCCGGCAGAATACGAACGTTGGAGAAACGAACTCGACAAGTTCAGAAAGTATTGGCTCTGTGACGCCCGTGATAGAATCTCGGGGAAGGTGTATTTTCAACGACGGACGATAAAAGAATGATGATGGTGTTGATGATGGTGGATTCCTAATAACCGATGGACATCACGACTTACAACATGGATCCACAGAGATCGCATGCCCAACCCAGGCTGGCAGAATACGAACGTTGGAGAAACGAACTAGACAAGTTCAGAAAGTATTGGCTCTGTGACGTCCGTGATAGAATCCCGGGGAAGGTGTATGTCCAACGACGGACAATAAAAGGATGATGATGGTGATGATGATGGTGGATTCCTAAGCATCGATCGTTGATTTCAGACGTGCCCGGGAAATGAAGAACGAAACAATAGACGACATTTTCCGAATTAATTATCAGTTCAACTAATTGTGTCTATTTGCTAGTGTAATTGTTTTGATCCTCACCGGGTGCCAACTACTGTGACCATGTTTCAGCCTGAGCTTAGCTTAGTGAATAACTAGAATCCATCCCGCTTTGCACCCCGTGATACATGCATATTGATATTATTTTTTTTTTCACCGGAAATGTATCTCTAATCGTTCGCTTGGGCTAATCGCTAAACTTCTCTGCTGCGCGCATGTTATCTCCCCTTGGCACGTGGTCAACACAATTGGTTCATAGATCTGGGCTGCTTGTTGAGTGCCGCGGAAAGATAAGGCGGCACTGCGAAGATTTCCTAACCTGCAGTTCTCTCTCCGCATTGCAGGTCACCATCGACACACCACGCCCCACCACTTCGGCATCTACCAACGTTGATTTTTCGCGCCAGATGTTCTGTTGGCTTCAGCTGTGAGCTGAAAAAGATAAAATGCACTGTATTGCATTGATTGCACGCTAATTCGTTTGAGTATCATGGATTTTATAAGTACAAAAGTGTACACATAAATGGATGGCATCCCTGCCTCTGTAATGATATAAATTAGAGTAGTGTTTAGAACGACGTTCAAAATTGACCATCTTCTGAAGAGGACGTCAATTTGCCAGCTGCTCTTAACCCTCGTTGACCATCATGACACCAGTTTGAACAATTTCAGATTCTGCCGTTCTTTTTCATACTTCTTTTCTGCAAATATGATTAATATTCTGATACATGATTAGTATACAATTATTGACATTTCTTACTTATACATGGGACCATTAACCTAACCCATAGCAGAAATTCTTTCGTATTCCCAACCTATGCCAGGGGTCGGTGTCTGAGTTCAGGCAAGAGACAGGAGTTCGAACACTCCTAACGCAATTTCCGCCTTATCTGGCCATCTACCGTACAAAACGAAACTTAGTAACTTAACATTCCGGGGTGGGGGGCAAAAATGCATGCTAATAAAAGGCCCTGGATGAATGTACAGTTTCAAGTTTAAATGAGGACAATATCAAGTGACGTATGTCTCTCATTTACAAAAACTACCAGAGGCCCTGTGTATAAGTCGGTCTCGAGTATATGCCAATTATGAATCTTAGGACCGGAAATTATCTATTCAGCGGAATAGGTCGGCCCAGTTTTTCACGATGATCCGAAAACAAATTACGTCAATAACGGACTAAACTTTCCGTGATATAAAACACATTCTAGAAAGTAGCCTGCCAAAGCGCAGTCTCGCAGATTACTTGTTAGTGTAGCATGCTTTATCCTCACTAGATGATTCGCAATTTTAGCCCTAGGCCATGTAATATTTATTTTTACTGAGAAACTTCCTTTGATTTCATGACTCTGAGAACGTGTTACAAAGCCCAACAAACCTAAGCTTAGTAATACATAGAACATTTCATTGAACACTCACATTTCATGGAATCTCTCAATGTCTTATAAACTGAGACTCAGTGAATCTGTTGCAACGAACGCCAAAGGCAAAATGTATGTATTATTTATTCCAAAATTTTATACCGAAACTCGAGAAGGTTCAGACAAAAATATTCCATATTTCCATTCAAGTATTGATTCTACTGACTTAACACAGAACATTGTAATTATTGAACTTTTTTTTGTAGCTGATGAATGCCCCAGAGGGGAGGTGGCCCCTAACCCTTTCCAACATAACGAAATTATTGTCTCAGTTGGACTCTAGATTTTTTCCTCGGTATTTGGTCTCGAAACCTCAATTTATTCACGGGTATATAGTCAATATAGAACACACATATATAAAAAGGTAGATAGACAGACAGAGAGACAGACGAACAGATAGGATAAACTAATCCATACATATTGATATACTCTTTTATATAACTGTGAGGAAGAAAGAATGAGAAAATAAATAAAAACTGACAAAAAACACGTCTTTAAGAGAAACTGAAAATAAATAAACAAAATATAAACTGGTAGTGAAGTTGATTTCAATTTATTTCCTAGGAGCAAATAGTAGCGCGAAACACTGTGTTAAGTCTCCCCTCTCTATTATTATAGTTATATATATATATATATATATATATATATATATATATAGCTCCACATGATTATTTTTATTTTTGTAGTTATTATTATTAAATCAGTTAAGATTCCAGTCTGTCGTTCGTGTGTCACGCCATCGTTTTATAATGGCGAAATTGGTTTTGATGATGTTTTGAGCTGGAAATACCCCAAGAGAGGAAAGTTATTAATATCGGCAAAATAATGATATTCAAGATTTGCGTTCGAGCTGAAAATGTCAAACGATATGGATATTTCAATAAAGATATATGCATATTCACCTATTTATATCGATGAATATATATATATATATATATATATATATATGTATATATATATGATTATATACTCTTACTGTATTTCTCACTCTTGTTACCTACACGCCCATCCGTACATATATATATATATATATATATATATATATATATATATATATATATATATATATATATATATATATATATATATATAATGTCTTTTCAAATAATGTTTTTAATGATCAACGTCTTTCTCAAGGGAAATAGATACTTTCAAGCCATATCATGCAAAATCTGTCTGTAATATCTTGACTCTCAATAGCATGAAAAATGGACGTAGTATTCCATTAAATATATATATATATATATATATATATATATATATATATATATATATGTGTGTGTGTGTGTGTATGTGTGTGTGTGTGTGTGTGTGTGTGTCTGAGTATATATATATATCATCAATTTGTATATTTGCATGGGAAAATTTGGAGCGTTCCCAGACCACCAACATAATTATGGTATGTAAGTCTGAATCGCTTTATTAGGGCATGATATGAAGTAATAGAGGCAACTGGAGTTAGGGATAGACACGAAGATGGTGTGTGCTGCCTCTAAAACAGTCCGTCGTATCACAAACGATGAACAAAATTTCCACTTTTTACCATTTTTGTATAAGCGACGCAGATTCGGAAAATATATATATATATATATATATCAGAGAGTGGGAGAGAGAAGCAGCCAGACAGGTGATTGTGTGACCGAAACCTTCTAGAATTTCTATGCAATAAAAATATAATTCAACTTTCCAGTATGTGCTAAGAAAAACAACACTATAACTACTTAAGTCTTGTTGAGAAAAAAAACACCACATGGCTACTTCTGTTTTGCTGTTTAGTTCGAAATCATAATCTTCAATTGTCATACTAGTTTTCTGAATCTCTCATCAACTGACAGAGAGTCACGTGGTGGCATAAATATTCGAATGTTGTTCATAGCACGTCAGAAATAATCTGACTGCCATTACTGAAAAAAAAATTCTACTAAAAGACCGTGCAGTGTGAATGTTATTAAATCTATTTTTTTTACCCCATTGCGTGACTCGTGGCTCGTCGGAGGAGTAAAGATTGAAAGTGTTTATATAGGCAGGAGCGTTGAAACCTTGCCCAAATCGCAGCCTAGACAAAAGTGGGACTCCTACGTTGATTGAATATTTTCCATGTGTCCTATGTATCGCAGTGATTCGTCATGCTCTTCACCTGTTTCCAATCAAAGTCTACTGATCTATTCTCTGGCGATACATGACGTATATTAAGACGTATAGTTTTATATTCTCCTGTGTTTGAACGTTTACGTACAATTCATTGAACTCATCAAGTTTTGCTGATCTTTCCAGTCTAAAATAAGCGTCCACGTGGAACCCTCTGTTAGCTGGAATAGCGTAAAATGTAAAAATTATGACCATTAATCTATGTGCGAAAATGTTCAGTATTCCCAGACCCAAAAAAATAAACCCTGTTCCTCATCATCATCCGTCTTACAACGTCTGACTTTGGACATAGACATTCCCTAGGATTCACCACATCTCACTATCGTGGGTATCATGGAGTCAATACTTTCTGAATTTGTCTAGCTCGTCTCTCCATCTAATATTCTACCTGTCTCAGTTTCGCATGTGATCTTGGGGGATCCATATTGAGAATCGCGATGTCCATCGATTGTCCGCCATTCTTGCAACATGACCAGTCCATTGCCATTTGAGTTTTCTATTGGATCCTATCATGTATCAGACTCTTGTTTTTCGCCTGATATACTGTGCTGTCTTGTGATCTCTCCATCTGTGGTTCAGTATGATTCTTTCCTGTGCACGTTGCTTGGTTTTCTGTTTGTGAGTCAGTATCTTGGTTAGGTTCCATGCTCCAGCTCCATAGGTGACTGTTGGAAGGATGCACTTATTGTATACCCTTCTTTTAAGGTTTATGAGATCTTTTTGTTTTTGAAGGTTGAGCTTGCTCTCCCAAAGGCTTGCCATCCCAGAGTGATTCTTTGTTTGATATCTTTTGCTTATTTCAAGCAAAGTAAACCACTTTTACGAGCTCCCTAAGGCTTTTCTCCAGGAGACTTCTTGATAAATGATGCGCAAGATAAATTAAGATAATGCACCGATGCTCACAGACACATTTCAAAGCTATGTAGGCCTGTGGTGACTAAAAGATGGAATGACGTAGTGCGAACTTTCGTAAAGCAGGAAATTCCTGTATTTAAAATATTGGACAAAATCTTTCATTTTCCACTCTCAATATTCTGAATTTCACGCTCATTAATTAAATGGAATGAAAACGTCGCCATTTTTTAGAAAGAGAATGATATCATCTTTAGCTGAAAAAAAAATGTCAGTGGAATCATAGAATACCAGTCGATTCAAATGTGCTTTTTTATATAAGTTCCTCTAAAGGTGATTATAATTTTTTTTTAAAGTTGGCACTTTCCAAATTAAAAGCTCAACTGATTTGAAACTATATTTAGCTTAATTTCAGAAATAGTTTTGTTTAATTTGTTCTTCTGTCTCACTTGAATCGACGAGAAAATCTCTATCCTATGAATTCATTCAAACAACATAATGAAAGTTTGAGCACAGAAAACAAGACAATCAATGATGTTGACTTGAAAAATTATTTTTGCACTTGTTTGATGACCCAAAAGACCTGGGAAGCGTCAAAATAGATATTAAAAATGGCTGAAAATGACCAAGGCACAGTCAAAAGGTGCTAAAGATCGCTTAAATTGGCTGAAATGACTGTGATTTTCGTATTACCAAAACAAGTAACGCGTCATTATGCTCAACATAATATGGAGGTATCACAAGGCAGCACAGTATGTTAGAGAAAAAACAGGTTTCCGAGTGATCATGGATTCACTTAGAAAAAAAAATCAAGTAGCAATGGATTGATCATGTTGTGAGATTGAAAGACAACCATTGGACATCACGACTCAAAGTGTGGATACCCAGAAATCACAAACGAAACCGTGGCCGACTAAATACATGATTGCAGGACAAAAAAGATCAAGTTCCGAAAGTGCTGGCTCTGCGACACCCATAGTAGAGTACTCTGGGAATTTAGAGGAAGATGATGTTGATGATGATGATGGATACAGTAAAACGAAAACAAATCGTGGATACACGTAGTCATAAAATGTACTTACAAATAATATATATATAACAAGACCTATATCTGTCACATAGTATCAGTAGAAACCATCTGTTACTCTCGCTTCCCACTCTCATTAAACAACCTATTCCCCTCCCCCTCTTCCCTATCGTACTGTCATTAGACTACCTGTATTCTCCACTTCCCCTTACTATTCTCTTTTTGAAACTACATTTCTTTCCCCTCCCATCCTAACCTCTGAATAAACTACCAACTTTCCTACAGTCCAATTAAACTACCTAACTTTATTTTCTCCTTTCGCTTCTCCTATCGTGTCTTTCGCTCATTGCATTTGTTGCAGTCGTAGTCCGATCCTGATCTTGCAGACATGATAACAGCCAGGCAAAGGATTGGCCAGGGACTAATTCATGTGAAATAGAAGTACTGAGGCTTCGAATTGAAATTATCAATACTTGAAATATTGCCTCAATAAGTCTGTAGTCTGATACGTACTTATTAGTTGAATTTTTATTTGAGATTCTATCGTTATGATTTCTAATCGATGTGATTCATGTTCACCATCGAATTCATTGCATTGACAAAGAAGGATATTATACTGAAAATAAATATTACTTGTCTAAAGTAAATGCTCTTTATCATTAGATTACGTAAAGTCATTGATGTATGTTTTTGTGTTTTAGGTTCGAATACGTTTGTAATTTTTCATTGTGTAGCTAAGGAGCTTGGACATGGTTTTCTGTTAACTTTTTCTGCTCGCAGTGATACATTTTTTTAGAATAACTTTTGTGAGGCAATTTATCCAATGCTTTTAAATGAATAAATCAGTGAATTTAAGGACGTCAATAAGTTGACCACAAGTGACAACCTGTAATAAAAGGCATCAAGAAAGAAGAGAGAGTATGGCCCCCTCCCCTGACCTTTGCTACCACGCCTTTTTCCGCGGTTTGGCAGATGTTCAGGGTTGATAACATTCTGAACATGACTATATGAAGGCTGTCAGACTCAACCCCCCAAGTTGGCCAATGAGACTCCCGCCCGGATACATTGTGCCGAAAGCGTGAGATCGGATAGATGTATTGGAAGGCAAAGGAAATAAGGTAAGAAAAGATGACAGAAAAAAATGTAGGAAACGTAAGCAGGGGGAGGGGTGAAAGAAAAAGATAAAGGAAAGAAAGGAAGAAAGAGAGAAACTAAGAGATACAAAAGAAAAACACACGAGGATAGATAGACAGAGACTGGAAATTATGAAAGAGAGAAAAAGAGAAAGGAAGGAATATAGAAAGAAACTGGGATATGAAAGAGAACGAAATAGATGAGATAGATAGGTAGATATATAAATCGATAAACAAATGGATAAGTCTGGTTAGTCACTCAATAAAAACCGCCTCGTGACTAACATCTTTTGGCAGCTTGCCGTGTTGAAGCGGATGGTGATCAATTAGAGAAATTCAAGAAAAGGGTGATCTATGATTAAGTTACTACTCTTGCCGTTTGTTGGACAGTGTCCATAAAAATGTCTGAATTTTCAAAAATCAAGCGTGAACACTGCCGGACACAAACCAAAAGACCAATTTAGCTTAAGCTTACATTGCGAATTGAACAATTGACTGGAAACCTATTGAGGGTGGTTATGATACAAAAATCTTTTTTTTTCTTGGCATAATAATGAGTAAATGTTTGAACTTTCAGCCTTCTAACTCTACTGGTTTGGTCTGTATGTTCAACAGATAGATGAATACATAGCCAGCCAGACAGAGATTCACTTAAAAATTGAAGAAACCTGCGTTGGTGTTAACTATGCTAATGTTGACAGTTTGGGTTGACCGTTTCTTATAGATACTTCAGTGAATAGGCAGAACTATTTAAAGACTGAAGAAACCTATTCTGATGTTCTGTATGTTGATGCTTACTAATAAATAGATAGACATGAAGAGAGGTAGATTAAACAGGATTATTCAAACGTAAGAAAAGAAAGAAAGAAAGTGATTGAAATATGGAAGCAACAAATAAAGAAAGAGTAAAAGTTTTAAAAAATGAAGAAAAAATAATGATAGGATGAAAGTAACAAAGACATAGAAAGTAAGGTTAAGAGAAGAAAAAAAAAGACTGGAACGAAGAAAAATATAAGAAACAACTATGAAAGAGGTTTTTCGAGAAAAAGTCGAATACCTCCATTACTCCCCCCGCCCCCTTCAGTTGATGAATGGCAGGGTCATTTTTCATTCTCCCTTCACTTATCGTCCGTTTTCCGCTTCGTTTCATTTCCTATCAGTCAGCGAGGTCTGATGCTTTTCTGAGCGCGCTGCTAAGACCCAGGTGGAGACTGGTAATCAGCTTATAACAAGGCATCACATTTCTTTCTTTTTTTCTCTCTAAGGTAGCGGATTTGGTCTTGGTCTCTCCGTTGTATCTTCGTCACTAGATATTGTGGTTTTGTTGTTTTGTTTTTTTTGTTTTTTGGGGGGTGGGGGTGCTAGGTAGATGTTGTGTTGATGGCATTAACTTCTTCCTTCAGCAAGTATGGCATCTTTTCTCTCTTCTCAAGTGGCTGCTCTCGTACAAGATGGCTCGTTTGACTAAGACTGCTGCTCGTACTAACCTGGCGTCCCTTTTCGAGAATGTACTCCGTCTTCAGCGATCTGTCCCAAATGTACTAGTTCTTTCACCGCTTGACTTAAGTCTTTAGGGTGGGAGTTGTTGGAAATATTTAAAATTCCAATTTTAATAAAATTAAGGATTTTCAAATCACACTTTGCTGACTGTAGCTGTGAATCAAGTGACAATACGGACTTCTCAATTCTCGAGCACTCTCCGCAGTATTCTTGTAGATTTCAAAGAGTTTCAGTTTTTCCTCTGATATCCACTTACATCTTTATCTCTAACTGCAGTGTCTTTGAGATATGGTATCTGTCGCTACTTTCAGGTTCAACAGGTTTTTTTCATTTCTTTCAAAAAGTTCCAAATATTTATCCGACGTCTCACTGCCTTTCAATTTCGATGTGTTGTGCGTAGACAGAGGTATTTCAATTTGTGTACTGCACTAATTATGGCCTGAATTAAATGGTCTATTTTAATGTTCAAGTCTCTATAAATCTTACATCCATTCTCCACGTTAACTTCTTGTTTGTGTTCATACAACTTGTTAGTCTAATCAAATCCTTATTGTTTGCACCGTTCTCGGAGGATCCACGGTTCCTACCCAGTCACTTCTATTTTTGTACTCCTTCTTGCGTAATTTGTCATTTTCTCTAAAGATATGATTCACTAGATCATTAGTCCCCACAGAGATGTTGTTATTATTATTATCATTTACATTTTCGCACCTGGAGACTGAGTGACAGCAAGTCTCCAGCCCTCCTCTCCTTATTCACAGTTCCCAGCAATGCTGTGAATTACGGTTTCACGCAAGTTTCCAGGTGATTATTGCTGACGGCAGAGTGTCACTAAGTCTCTCCTGGTCTCTCATATCGTTTTCACCTGTCACAGCGGTGCTCTGATTTGCACCGTCTCCGCCACGCCTTTGCCTTGGATGTTCGGCCATTGCTAACAGCTGGGGGTCGTAGTTCTCGTATTGCCAGTACTCTCCTCTGTATTTGTGCGGTCCCCAATAAGAGCTGTGGTCTATATGATCTCTATTCTTCTCCACACCCAGTCCCTCCGATCTCGTTTTCGGTGTCTTTGGTATGGTTCCGAGTGCCCCTACTATTACTAGTGCTACCTTTTCTTCCATGCTCCACACGTTCTTCTTCACTTGCAGGGTCATGGAATTTCCCTAGCTTTTCACTCTAAAAAAAAAATCATTATTATTAGATCGCCAACAAAGGGAAGATATTCCAGTTAATTACAATTTCACCGGAAATTACATCGGGAAAATATAGAGAGCAGAAAAGTCAAATCATCATGGCTTGCTTTCTTCAAGGGGTTCATCATCATCATCATCATCATCATCATCATCATCATCATTATCATCATCATTTTTTCATGTTCCCAACAGTTGTCTGTTGATTGATCACTGGTCTCCTTAAAATTTCAGCACCTCCAGCAATGCTCTGATTTGGACAGCTTAAGCTCTGCTTCAGGCCTCTTATCCTTCAAATCTCACCACTACAGTGTTCATGGCAATTCTGTGTGTCAATTATTATGAGCCCAACCCAGACCCTCATATTCCACCGCTTCAGGAGTTCTTGGCATGGTCCCGGTGTTTCTTCAGTCTATTTCATTTTTTTTCTCGTGGTCCAAGGGAGCACTGACTTCGACAATCTGGTAGAATTTTTCTGGGCTCAAAATGTAGAAGAATTCGTTTCAAATTTCTAGAAAATTGTTTTGCAATTTAAGGTTGGTTCACCGGTACCTATACTATTGGCCTCGATTCGACTATATAAAAAATCTAGTATGAGCATAAACCAGGAACTGTTTTATGGAAAAAGATATTTTGAGGCTTTGACATTCAAACAGATCACTTTCATCCAATAAATAGTAGTAGTAGTAGTAGTAGTAGTAGTAGCAGTAGTAGTAGTAGGAGGAGGAGGAGAGGAGGTTTTTTGAATTTGCATGTTTGCAACAAATGTCTGGTCTGGAGATTGCGTAATGGCAAGTCTCATCAAATCCCCATCACTTTTCTGAGGAACGCCGTGACAGGAACAGAATCAATTCTTCCTTGAATTTAAAGTTCATCTAATATTGATTCTAATGTTTAGTGCACGGTACCGTGTGCGGCAAATATAACTGACACGGCCCTAACCGATAAGTTCCGCTGGTTTCTCAGTTCCCACGTGGGGACCGATATCAGAAATCGCCAATCAACACTGTCATCAAAACAGTCAACATAGTTTTTTTTCAGTTTTCAGGTTGGTCTGAATATCTTGCTGGATGGCTATGTATGTATAACGTGGACAGTGGCCGTTGTAATGTCGCTAGCGGGCTGAGAATCTTAACGTTTACTCCTAATTGTATCTACATATATAGTATCCCCTGAATAGGGGTTGCTTCTATTTGCAATGCACGTATGTGCTAAATTTATTGGTTAGATAGTATGTATGTGGCAGCATTCATGCTTTTTTTTCTAAATCGGAACTATTATTGATCACTGCCCGACAGAAGGCTAAAGAAGTAATTTGATCAGGCGTTTTTCCAATTTTTCAATTGATCACCCCATCAATACAGCATGCTGAAAAAAGATGTTGGTCACGGGAAGGTTTCTATCGAGTGACTAACCAAATTTGTTTTTCAAATTTTTGCTTCTTTTCATGTAACATCCTGTGGTTGCCCACGATCTAATAGATACGCCTGCTGTAGGTTACTGCAATCAGATCCGGTCTTCTTGCTTGGTTGGGTAGGTCAGCTGGGTTCTCAAAGTCCTGAAATATCCTACACCTTTTATTTTTGAGGGCAGTGTCTGCTGACACCATTTATTCACGGTGTCCAACCAAAGTCATTTGCATAATTCCGAATGAATGGGTCTCACCACTCTGTGTTGCCTGTTTATATCCCTTTCGAGCCTGCTTCATTCACGTATGGTGTAGTTTACATCCTATATTGATATTTACCAAGCTTAACATGGTAAGGCACAGAGCCAGTTGAAGGTCAGAAAATATTGTTATGCCAATTTTCCAAGCGGAAAACTTCTTGCCTTTGGAGACCAATATTCAAAATCCAGATTTCCAACTGGTAGAATATACCTATCTCAATCATTCATCATCATAAGTCTTTCAACGTCCGTCGTTAGACATAGAACTTCCCCAAGATTCGCCACACTACTCTATCATGGGCGTCGCAGAGCCAGTACTTTCTGAATTTGTCTAGATCGTCTCTCCATCTAATATTCTGCCAGCCTCAGTTGCACATGTGATCTCATGTCATGAGTCGCGATGTCCATTGGTTGTCCGCCATTCTCTCAACATGGCCAGCCCGCTGCCATTTGAGTTTTTAATGGATTTTATGATGTCCCTGACTCTTGTCTTTTCCCAGATATACTGTGCTGACTTGTGGTCTCTCCAAGTAAGGTCCAGCATAATTCTTTCATGTGCACATTGCATGGTTCTCAATTTGCAGATCTGTCTTTTGGTTAGGTTCCATGTTTCAGCTTCATAAGTGACTATGTTGCAGTGTTGCACATGATCTACATCTTGCTGAAGTTCATGTGTAGGCCGACTTTCTTGCTCTCTTCATTTAGTTCATTTATCATTAGTTGGAGGTCGTGTAGATTCTCTGCGAAAAGAGCAATGTCGTCTGCAAATCTGAGGTTGCTCAGATACTCGCTATGTATTCTAATTCCTTTACCCTCCCAGTCCAATGATCTGAAAATCATCTCGAGGCAGGCTGTGAAGAGTTTAGGTAAGCTGGTATCACTTTGTCTTACTCCTTTTTGTTGCTGAAAGGGGTTCGAGTCTTTATGTAGCCTGATAAAGGCGCTGCTGTGGTTGCATATATGTTTCAGCACTTCGACATATTCTAGATCTACACCTTATCGAGCGACTGCCTCCACGACCTTAGGGATTTCTACTGAGTCGAACGCTTTTTTGAAGTCGATAAATGTTACGGCGAGTGATAGTTTATATTCTGCTGCTTTTTCTTTCAGCTGATTTATCGAATGCAGGTGGTCCATAGTCGAGTAGACAGACGTTATTATTTTTTAAAAATATTATTATCGCTTTGATTTCGGTTTACGAAATTCACCAGCCAGTTCTCAACCAGAAAGCTTTGGCAACATTGTCATGTAAGTTATGACAGCTCAAAAAAACAACCCAACGGACTTTTACAAGGACAGATGATAACAACTCTTTTATGGACGTACATCGACGTATTCATAAAATGATTTATGCGAGGTGTGGTACATCCATTCACATTGTTGAAAATGCTGCAATAAAGTGAGCAGTGGAGATATGAACTATTTTCTGTATCCCTGATATTCTAGGCTTTCAAGTTATGTTGTCAACAAATTCATTGATCCCTTTTTTGAGTAATCCATGTACTCCAACAACTACGTATAATATTTTGGTCCAAATGTTACTGTATCTATATATGCAGAATACATGCATCATAAATAGAAGCTTTCTCTGAAAATGGAATGAAATAAAAGAAAAAAAGTAATCGAAATACTTCAGAGGGAAAGTTTGGTACGATGGACGGAAACAGTTGGTCCAATTCTGCAGCATAATTCCATAATATATAAAATCCCCAACTCCAAGAAATACATGATTTGGAATAATGATTCATCAAGGAACTCAAAGGAACTAATCGCGACACTTCGAAGCCATATTTTCGTAAGATTGGACTGGAAGAGAGGGTCCAGATGAGCAGTATGTACGCATCGTAAATAGAATTTTTACGAATTTTTTACGGATTTTTTTTTTTTTTGTGTGAGTGTTTTAAGAGAAGGATTTCTCCAGTGTTGATCATTCTAAATAAAATGTTTGAAAGTTGCCGGAGCAAGAATTCCTGGATTTGCCCTAAAATGTAAACGCTTCCTCTTTGGACCATTGTCCACCATTTCGCAAAGTTTCACTGAAATTCATTGAGAAAATTTGGATATATTGGGTTGTGTACATATAACTACGATGCTGGGGAGGTGACTGTGGAAAATTCTTAGCTACGTCCAAATTTAAACATTGCTTCCTAGGCCCATTGCCCATCCTTTTCTCAGCGAAATCTTTCGGGGACTTTCTTTCGTGTATCTATAGCTAAAATGCAGGGGTGAAAAATTCTGGATCCACCCCAAAATGAAAGGACTTCTCTCTCAGTCCATTGCCCACCCTTCCACAAAATTTCACTTAAACTCATCGATAATCTTTGGAGACATTACGTGGTGTACTTATAGCTACGAGTCAGGAGAGGTGACCGTGGAAGCTTTCTGGATCCGCCCCAACGGTGAATTCTTCTTCATTGGTCCATTGCTCTTCATTCCACAAGATCCCAGTGTATTTCACTGAGAAATTTGGGAGATATTATGCTGTGAACTCGTGCAAGGGAGATGATCAGACAAAATCCCAGAATCTGCCCCTAAATTTAAAAACCACTCCCATATTACATTACCCACCCATCCACAAAGTTTCGAATCATCGAGAACTTTTGGAGATACTGAGTTTTATACATATGGCTACAATGCAGGGGAGATGACCGTGAAAATGTTCCAGGATCTTCCCAAAATATGTATTGACCACCCCACAACAAAATGTCATTGAAATTCATTGAGAATCTTTGGAGAAAATGTGCTGTGACACATATAGCCAGGATGCAGGGGTGGTAGCCGTGGAAAATTCAGGGATACGCCCAAAAACTGGGCATAAAATCAAGGGCCAGCTTCGCGTTCTAATTATTTAATAAATCGGCCCACCCTACTAAAACATGATGTAACAGGTGAAAACCAACCAAATTTGTTTATTATCCAAGTTGAAGCACAATGAAGATTCGGGTCTGGAAGAATCATTTGCGCCATTTCTGTTGGGTTGCTGTTGCTTGCATACATACATACATACATACATACATACATACAAATAGAAAAGCTATCAATATCACATGGATTATAATTAGCAGCAGCAGGTAATGCAATAATCCCCATCATCTTTCCGACTAAATCTTCTATTTATATACGTTCGCTGCATCATTATTCAGTCATCAGTATATATCAGACTTTTCATTATAAATTGGTCCCGGTCCTGCTTCATTTAAAAACCTCAAGTAATTTTTCAATATCTTTAAATTTGTTGGAGGTGCTGACCAGAAGAGGGTATGTTGCATGAGACGAACGGGTTATAATCTGACAGTGATACGTCTACAAAATAATCAACATTGGACATAGATCTTCTCTAGGATTCGCTACACTTCTCTATCATGGGCGTCGCAGATCCAGTACTTTCTGAATTTGTCTAGCTCGTCCCTCCATCTAATATTCTACCAGCCTTGGTTGTGCTTGTGGTCTGCAAAATAAGCTGCATTAAAAAAAAACTTCCAATTCCAGCTCAATTACCATTTACGTTTGAAATGTGAGGACGAGCGTTGTCACGCAGCCAAATCACCGGTCGACTGTACTGGTCAGGAGAGGTCTTTTCTGTTCCAATATCTCTTTCAGACGAGCCAATTTCTCCCAGTAGAGTTACGTAGTAACAGTTTGTTCAGGTCCGAGCAATTTGTCATTAAAAAAAATCCCTGTGACTTCCATGAGACAAAGAAAAACTTTTCCCCCCGGTAGTCTGATATACTGAAGGCTGTCGCACCACGATTTTTTCGTTCGTTACTCAGGAAAAAAATCCATTTTTTTTCCATCCTTGATGGCTATCTTTCTATAAGCTTTTGTAATTAGCGAGAAGAGAAAACACGTGTTTCAACACTGACTAATCTTTGTTGCTATAAGTTCATGTGATACCCATTTTCTCAGCTTCAGAATTTTCTTTAAGGTTTGAAAACGACTTATGACGATAAATAGCACCTGCACTCAAGGTCTGAGTAAAGTGCAACCAATTCTAATATGTTTCCTGTTCAACAGATAATGGTAGGAACCATCAGTACTTTTCAATTCTTTTGTCTTGTGTTTGTTCAAATCTTATTTTCGCGTGGCCTTTTTTTATATGTAACAGCTGCACAGCCTCTTCAGCTGCGATAGCTTTCCGGTCGGCAGAAGATCAAATCACTTTCCTCGATCACTCCGTGCCATTTTAGATGTCAGTGTTTTTTTGGTACACTAGTTACGACCAAGCAGGAAGCGAGGTCGCTTTTATCAAATCCAGTGTCCACAGAACTGCCTCTTTCCTCGAAAACTATTAAAGATATGGAGATACGGTTTTAACCATTCGATAAGACGGCCCGGTTTGTTAGTCATTCTTTTTTGGAGTTAAATAACTCGGACAGTATGGAAGATAAGACATTATCTTCACCAATCGATAGCCCATTCTTTTGAGATTTATTACACATGTAAAAAGTCTGACTTCCTAAAGTAGTTTTGGAATCATAGCTGTTTTTCTGAAGCCTATGATTTTTGGTTTTACAGGCTTTTGCAGATGTATAATACGGAACCAATTCACATTATATAGAAAAATTTATTCCACATCCGTTTAAGCAAGGTTTATTACATTTTTAGAGTCATTCGGGAATGTATAAAGATTTTCTGAGAACGTTTTCGCAATGCCAAAGTGTAAGCGAGGCAGGGTTGCCAAACTGGATAACAAGTAGCAAATTGGCCCATTTTGGAAGGTGTGGGCTACTTTTTTCAATCATTAAAATCACTTCCTGTCATTATTTCACTATGAAAATATAAAAGAGTCAATCTACGGGAGGAAATGCTGGTGGGACTTTTTTAAATATCTTATTTTAAACAAAACTTGGCTAAAAGTACATTAAAGCAATTTTTTCCTAAACCAAGTCCAAGTTGACTTTGTTTTAGCCAACATAAGAATAAGAACGATCATCACATAATCAAGGTATCAAACACTTTATTGTAAGTTTATCTCGCCACCTTAAACCAAACCGATATTCTAAAAAAGGAACTTTCCCCGTAATGTGATTTGAAATCACGATTAAGAAATTGTCGGCGGTTTTTTTACCTACTGAGCCAAATGGACAAGTACCATATATCTACCAATTTATCTATTATATACTCAATAAGAAAGCTGATGACACAATCTTCAACTTGAATGGGAGTAGGAGTTGAGTTTGACCTTTAAATAGCCAGCCTGGTTGTATTTATTTTAATATGATTGTAGTTGAAGTCTAAATTTATCTATCTTCGAAAGAAGTAAGAAAAACCGTTGAGACAATCTTTGTGATCCTCTAAAGACTTTCAAGATTGGATTTTATACGAATGAAAACTCTAGAATCTTAACTATACTTAACCACTTGAAAAATATCTAGCCTTTGATGGCAAGTCTTTGAAAGTTATATTCACTAAGTAATTGATGTACAGCATGAAGTTAGACGATTTCCTATCTAACAGATATAGATTAGTTTTCTTCTTTTTTTTTCTTTTCCTTTCGATCTCAGATGAATCAAATCCATTAGACTTCCAAACCATCCAAAAAGAAATAATGTTTCATGAGGCCTTTCTATTTACAGTGTAACTATAATGCTAAACTGGTTACCGCTTTCTGGCATTTTCACGAAAATTCGGTTTATGACGTAATCTGCATGATATAAAAAAATGAAAAGAAGCAAGAGAATTCATACAAGATAAAATCAGATAGAAGAGAAGATGATTCATATGAGCCGTCTTTCCATCAGTATTTTCGTGTAAACGATGGAAATCAAAGCTCCAGTTTAGTATTATTGTAGTTACATGGTTACGAGGAGGCATTATATCTTCCCTTCTCAAATGACAGTATCTTTGCTAGAAGTCGCTGGGGTAACGCCGGGCCATGGGGTGACAATGTCAGAGGAGTGAAACCATGATGCTTTGGCAGAGCGAAAATTCAACATTTACCGCTTCTTTTTTCTAGCCATTTAAAAAGAATCTAGCCATTTTCACTTGTTAGAAATTACCATGAAGAGGCTAAAAGTCTTTTTAGTGCGTTTTGGCGCTTTTTTTTTTTTTTTTTTTTTACATTAGGTCGATTTGGCTCGAAAAACCTTTGAGTTGGCAACACAGGGGGTTATGGCGACGAATGTCACTAACCTTTAGAACACCACAGCTAATAGAAATAATGATATCTTGAATTTTTATTACATCGAGCATTGTCAAGTATGTTAATTATTTTCATCATTTTCTTTAAATCAATAGAGTAATATATTCAATGGCATGGCTTGGCTTTAGATATTCATATTTGTGTGTTTAAAACAACATTTCATATTTATTGTTGGTCGAATGAAAGCGATGCTCATACTTTGATCACCTGATTTTAGTATACATCGAGATAACGTGGCTTTAATAATAAAGTCGTGTATGAAGCGACCTACTAACCATAGTGGAGGGTCGAGAAGCCAAATGATTTAAGAGTTGGAATTTCAATCGGGTCCTGCCACCTTTCCGTGGGGTCGAAGGTGGTCAGACGAGATAGGTCCCATGTCTGACAAGTAGAAACCTCGTCCTCATCATGTTTGACTTTTCATTCTATCTGAATGTAGCAAGATTTCTCATCCACAGCGACAGAGATCAGAGTTGAATTTCGATATCTCTATCATTAGGACGAATATCAATGGAAGATCCGAAACCTGTGCACGGCACACAAGCACCCAGCCTATGTGAATCAATTTGATTTAGGCTACAAGGAAAACTACAGATAGGCAACGATCAATACGACAACAGTCATTGTAGCGGAGCAGCCATATTGATACGTAGGCCACCTTTTGGTAACAGCCATTTGCTGAAAGAGAGCACTGTTTTTGTTAAGCAAGAACTCTCACTGCCAACAATTCGAAATATACTTAACAACGACAGAAATCTAAACACAATGTGTGGCAAAAAGGAGCAAAACCAATTTACCGATTAAGAATGTACACCGCATTAAAATAGCTGAGGAAGCAACCTGCAGCAGGAGTCGAAACAAATCAGTGCCACTTTCATTATCCAACTGTTTGTAAGAGAACAAACGATGTTTTAGCACCTTTTATTTCATTGACATCACATCATCTGTTGCTCGACAGGAAATACTTCATATGAACTGGAGCTTTTTTAGCCACGTTGTAGGACGTGTTTCACAAAGAGGTATGAAATCTGCATTCTGGTGTAAGCTTCCAACAGTCTTGACGCAGTTCTCATAGTAAAACTGTTCTTACTTGATCATGTCGCTTCTTTCACGTTTTTTTGGCTAGTATGGGAAATAACTTGCATTATTTGCAATCTCATACCAGTTGCCTGGTGGTAACCGCTGGAATTTGAGTGACAGCAAGTTTCCTCAAATCTCCAGCCAGTCCGTCCTAGTACTCATAGGTCGCAGTAATACTGCAGTTTACAATTTCTCACCAGTTGTCCAGTGGTCATTGCTGAAGGCTGAGTGACAATAAATCTCCTCGGGTCTTCAGCCAACGTCTCATCTCTCTTTCGCCTATCATGTCAGTGCTGCAGTTCGCATTTCTGCTTTCATTTCCTTTCCTCTATCGGGTAAATGTTAACAATTAACGTTGCAGTATTTATATTTCTTGCAATTTCCTCGGTATCCGCGCAGTTCCTTACAGTTCTGTGGTCTGTACAGTCTCAACCCTTCCCCTTATCCCGATCTCCTCCAGTCTCGCCCTCAGTGTCTTTGGGACGGTTCCCACTGCGCCCACTATGACTGGCACTACCCTAGGTTTCATGTTCCACAGCTTCTTCAGTTTTCTTGCTAGATCCAGGTATTTTTCCAGTTTTTCACTCTCCTTCCTCTTTACTCTATGGTCTGCAGGTACAGCCAGGTCTATTATTTGGCAGATTCTTCTCTTTTTGTCTATTATTATTGTCATCATCATCATTATTATTATTATCATTATTATTGAATAAATAAATGGATTATTACATGTTTCCTGCATAGCAAAGACACAACTCAAGGTCCTGGTATTTATTATTATTATTATTATTATTATTATCATCAATAATAATAATAATGGCTTTCAGGAGGGATACGGTCGTTACCAAGCTACTGTTGGCCGAAACCCCAGCTCATGCTCCACTAATGCCAACCAGGAGGTAAGCAGCCGTTACAGATTGGCAATTAGCCAGAACAAGAAGAGAAAATGGACAAGAGGGGACAACGGGTTAGTAACGTATTGCTACTTCAAAAGCGAACCGTCTGCTCAGTGCTACAGGGAACGCATGCTCAGAATATAGAAGGGGAAAATCCACTGTGGAGGTATCAAACCAGCGCCTGGCTGATCGAGTAAAACAAACTCCGAAAAACAAATGGCTTTCAGAGATTGAACTACAAGAGATCTGCAATAAGATTTAAAAAAAAAAAAAAGAGGGTAGTGGTTTGCCCGAAGAGTAACCTGTCAATACAAACAACATCGTAAACGACTAAAATTGGAACCAACCCAAAAGAGAAGAAAACCCCTGAACAGAGAGAGAGAGAGAGAGAGAGAGAGACGCTGACACCCCAACGGAAGAAGAGTAAGCTTAGATACTAACTTAGAAAAGAAAGATAATGCAAGAAAAATAAAACGATACTATCAGTTCTTAGGGACAAGGACAATAAGAAACCAAAAGAAACAACTGAACAAGTTAATTGCTTCCTACAGCGTATCGAAACCAACGACCTAACAGAGCTGAACAACTTAATCTACACTAACGTGAAAATGATAACGGAGCTCCTCAAAACACAAGGAAGAGAAACCCCAGATAATAGGAAGGAAAAAGCCCTGCTTGGAAACAATATTAGAAAGATAGATCTCCCAACTCCAGAGAGATTAAGGACAACTGAGAAATGCACAATCCTTGAACAGACCTCGTGTAAGACTATGGGATAAATACAAAATAGGACAGAAAAGGTATCTCTGTAGCAGTGGGAGAGATATACCGGAGAAGATTTCCCAAAGGGGCAAGACTGAAGAGACATAGACAAAGGACTGCCTAATACACACAAAACTGCATATTCAAAAACAAGGATAGAAAGTTTTACCAGGATCTGAACGGAGTAGGAAAAAAGATCATGAGACCAGATGCAAAGGGCCACAAAACGTCAAGAGGAGTATGTGCAAGTAAACAATGAAGACACTATAAAGAGCGCCGAGAAGCAGTGCAATAGAAAAGTAGAAAATGATGGAGCAGCACAGCAAATAAGGAAAGGAAAATGGGAACAGAAAAAATTATACAGAGAATTTAAAAAGCAAATACACGATGTGGCAAACGAAAGATCATTGACATGGCTACGAAAAGGAAACCTGAAGAGAGAAACAGAATAGCTCATCATGGCAACCCAAAACAAATCCACCAGGGGAAATTATATCAAGACGAAAATCGACTGAAGACAAACAGCAAATGCCGCTTATGTGGGGAAAGAGATGAGACCGTAAACCACATAAGTAGTGAATGTAGTCAACTAACCCAGAAGAAATATAAACACAGACTCGATAGACTAGCAACAGTGATACCTTTGGAACGAAGCAAACGAATGAGATTTGACCATGCTGAAAAGTAGTACCAGCGCAAACTTTAGTCAGCCCTGGAGAAAAGAAATCACAAATTACTTCAGGATTTTAACATCCTAACTGGCCACCCTATCCAAGACCAGACCGAGTAATGTGACAATAAGAGGAAAACCTAACATGTGATAGATGTAGTCGTGCCTGCAAACCACAGAGTAGTTAGAAAGAGACTGAAAATCTTTTAGAATACCAGGACCTGGCAAGAGAACTGAAGGTGTGGAAAATGAATGTCAGGGTAGTACCAGTCATCGTAGGTATACTTGAAACCGTACCAAAGATGCTGATAGCGAGATTAGAGGAATTAGGGATGAAAGAAAGGATTGAGAATATACAGACCACTGCACTGCTGGGGACCACACAAGTACTGGGGAAAGTACTGAAAATGTGGGATCTACGACCCCAGCTGTTAGCAGTGGCTTAACAGAGAGAAAATATGAGGAGAGTGGGAGAAGAAAAATACGACGGGAGCCACAGATGCTGGTGGAGGTATGAATCACAGCGCTGCTGTGATAGGTGAGAGAGAGGTGAGATGAGTGCAGAAGACCTAGGGAGACTTACTGTCACTCAGGCTTCTGCAGTACCCATCAGGCCACTGGTGTAAAACTGTAAACCACATTACTGCTGTGGACTGTCAAAGTGTGGTGAGGAGGGCTGGAGACCTGTGGTGATTTGCTGTCAATGAGTTTCCAGCGATAGCCACCAGGTAACTAGTGTGAAGAAGAAGAAGAAGAAGAAGAAGAAGAAGAAGAAGATGATGATGATGATGATGATGATGATGATGATGATAATAATAATAATGATAATAATACAGGAATATTGGACAGTCAGAAAAGAAAAAAAAGGAGAAAAATACCAAAACTTGAAGATAAAACAGCAAAAATCAAGGAAAAAATCGATTAAGATCGTACTAATTGTTATTGGAGCATTGGGGGGGAGGCAGTAACTACGAATCCAAAGTCTATCTCCTGAAATCAAACATAAGGATATTGAAATCAACCAAATGCAAAATACAGTATTTCTGAAGATATCAAATATAATCAGGAGACATCTTGAACTCCTAATATCCAGTTGATCCTTAATAAAGCTTGGGATTATAATAGTAGTCTGGTTTGCATTTCAAAATCCCGAAGAATTTCATAGTCACACAATTTAAGATAACCATTTCCACAAAAAAAGAACTTTTGCTAATTCTTTGCAGCAGAAGTCGTACTCATTTTCTCGTGTGATTATTTCTGGCTTTGGAATTTGATAAAATATATCTAAATGAGAGCGCATCCGGAATTTGACCATAGTACATTTAAACCCATCGTAGACATCAGGGAATGTACTATTCATCGCTTTGAGAGAAATGATTTTTTATTTTTTCGGAAGATAGTTCACCCATGCCAAGAAGTCCAAGTGACTTTTATCGGAAGTAACAAAGGGGAGTCATGAATCTTACACTGTACTGGTGTTAGTTTCAAATATCAATATTGTCTGATCACAGTTTTGAGTTCGGCTGTCAAAGTTCCTTGACTAGCTTAAACAGTTAATTAAGGCTAAATTGAATAAAAGGGTCTATTTTTAGAATTCACACCAGTGGATAAAGGACATTCTCATCGGTCTACCTGATGGTACATATGTCTTTACCGCATTATATTGATGGCACAGAAATTGTATTATTGCAACAGTGCTGGTTTTGACTGCTATGATAGCATTAGAGCTCAGAGGCCTTCCAGTGTATATCGAAAGAAGTCGAGGCAATTTGACAGTTAATATTGATCGTTTAGATATATATAAAATAAAAAAAATGAAGACAGACAGAAACAGAATGGAAGCAAAAAAAAAAAAAAGAAAAAAAAAGATAACGCCCAAACCATAATTTAATAATACAGTCTTGGTAAAAGAAAAAACTTTTTGTCAAAGCTGAATTGTTATTGTATTCCGTCGAAGTTTGGGACTGGTTGAGTTGTTTAGCCAAAGACGTATCTCAACTGTCACGCGCTGTCGATTTCAACTTGCACAGACATAAATGTCCTTGCAGTTAATCACATCAGTGACATTTACTTTTAACAGAGAAAGGTACAATAATAATAATAATAATAATAATAATAATAATAATAATAATAATAATAATAATAATAATAATAATAATAATAATTATAATAATAATAATAATAATAATTTTAATTATAATTATAAGTGGTAGTTGTAACATTTGAACCGTAGGCCCCTCCCCTGAATGAACCCAGTGATGATTTTCGAAGGTTTAAAAGATATTTTACTTTAGGCTTTCAGAATGATTATTCTTGACATATTGATGATATTTCTACTTCTGAGATGGTTTTCTTTGCGATTCTGAGAAATGTTCACCTAGATGAATTGTCCACTGCCAAATTCTGCCTAATGAAAAGAAAAAAAAAGTTGAGAGAGTGGTCTGTTGTTTCTTGGAGCTGCACGTGGGTAAGTGGAATTAAATTTAAAATTTATGGTTTAAAATTGATAATTCTCGACACCCCGTCGAGATAGGAAAGCAATGCCTAGCTACCCCCGAGTATGAATGAATGGAGTCTGTCCACCACTGACCGTTAGGACCCCTAACTGCTAAGTAGATATAGGGGGAAATCCACCATTGGGAAAGAACACAGATTGCGAGACTTATACTAAGTCAAGACTTGGAAGATTTAAGGGAGACGTATGACCTTCAAGGTTGTTAATTTCACCCAGACGAAGCTTAATGTGTTAATTTTTAGGTCTGAATGTAGGAGGGGATGGTCATACCGCCAAATAGATATATCTGTGCAGCAGAATGGCCTATCCATGTAAGGTTATACCATGGGTTGTAAGAGCTAGTGGGACTCTGAGAGTGTCACTGAGCTAATTGCCCACAACGAACCCACCAAGGTCTGGTGCTACCTTAAAAGAACCAAAAAGAGCTGGTGGGGCTCTTCGATTATTTCTGAACCACATCGGTCTTAACCAACCCACCAAGGTCTGGCGCTACCTCAAAGAACCAAAAAACCCTATCAAGACAGTACAACCAAACCATTTTACCGCAAAAAACGGGGCACAAATCCGAGATTTGTGTGTCGTAACCGGCAGGTGTTCCCTTGTTAGCCACCAGGAGGGACCCGGTCGTCATCCTGTGACTGCTGGCCAAAACTCCGGCTCGTGTACCCTTAATGGCCTTCAGGAGGGACACAGTCGTCACATAGCTACTGTTGGCCAAGACTCATATACCACTAATGACACCCAGGGAAGGCGCGGTCCTCACGGAGTGACTGCTATAAAGAACAAGAGAAAGAGATGGACAAGGGAGGAGAATAGACTAGTTATGTATTGTTACTTTAAAAGCAAGCCTTCAGTGCGATCTTATAGGGAGCGTATGCTCCAAATATGGAGGGAAAAATCTGATGTGGAAGTATCGAACCAACGCCTTGCTGACCAAGTAAAACAAATCCAAAAGAAGAAATGGCTGTCTGAGACTGAACTACTAGAGATTCGCATTAATGTAGAGAGAGACTCAGGTGACACATCTGAAGAATGCCCCCCCCCCAGCACAACTAGTACCAATAACAAAACTAGAAGAATCCCCCATGAGACCCCCACAGTAAACTATGCACCAGAGGGTGACGACGAGGCACCAACGGAAGAAGAGAAAACCAAAATACAAGCTTTGAAAGAGATCATGCGAGGAGAGAAAACAACACTCCCCTCCCTAAGAGACAAAGACAGAAAGAAAGTCGGAGAAGTGACCGAACAGGTCAACTGCCTCTTACAGCACATAGAAACAGACACCCTCCTAGAACCCAACAACCTAATTTACGCAGGGGCGAAAATGGTAGCACAAAGCTTCACAACACAAGATAGGAACCTGAGCAATAATAGGGAAGGGAAACCCAACTGGGAGAGAAGGTTACAAAGGCAGATCTCCCAACTACAGAGAGATGAAGTACTACTTAGAAATACACCACACACAGACAGACCACGAGTCAGACTTTATAACAAATACAAAGTAACGCAAAAGGGCATCGCAACTGTAGTCGAAGAGTTACACCAGAAAAGACTAGCCAAAGAGGCAAGACTAAAAAGATACAGACTAAGAACGGCCCAATACACACAAAACCGCACATTCCAAAACAATGAGAAAAAGTTTTACCAAGATTTGAATGGGGAAAGAAGGCAGGACATGAAACCTGATGCCACAGAGGCCAAGAACTATTGGAATAGCATATGGGGGCACCCAAAAAGACACAACGTAACACCGCAATGGTTAGGAAACATGAGAAAAGAACTAGAAGATATAGACAAGGGGGAACCAATAGTACTGAATGAAAACACATTGAAACATACTCTTAGGAAAGTAGCCAACTGGAAAGCACCGGGTCCCGACGGGATCCATGGGTATTGGTTCAAAAAATTCACCACGTTACACGGCAGACTCACTCACCTACTCCAAAATTGTCTAAATGAAGGCAAAGTACCAGAATGGATGACTAAAGGCAGAACCACCCTCATCCAAAAAGACCCGGGAAAGGGGAACATAGCAAGCAACTATAGACCAATCACGTGCCTACCACTTATGTGGAAAATCCTGACCGGGCAAATAGCAGAGAGAATATACATGTCAATGGATAGAAGGGGACTACTACCAGAAGAACAGAAAGGGTGTAGGATAGGAACCAAAGGGGCAAACAATTTACTCTACATAGACCAGATGATCTTAAAAGAAGTAAGGAAAAGGAGAAAGAATATCGCAATGGGATGGATAGATTACAAAAAGGCATACGATATGATTCCACATAGCTGGATACTCGAATGCCTTAGAATGTTCAAAATTAGCGAACCGGTGGTTAAATTCATTGGTAATTCGATGGAAGAGTGGAAAGTAGATTTGACAGCCGCAGGGGACAAACTAGCCGAGGTAGGGATAAAAAGGGGAATCTTCCAAGGAGACTCGTTGTCCCCACTATTATTTGTTCTAACAATGATACCGCTTAACAGAATCCTGAAAAACAGCAAAGGATACCACTTCTCTAAAACAAAAGGAAAGGTCAACCACTTAATGTACATGGACGATATTAAATTGTTTGCAAAAAACAGGGGAGAGCTTGAGACTCTGTTCAACGAAGTAAGGGAATATAGTGAGGACATAGGAATGGAGTTTGGGATAGAAAAATGCGCAATCATGGTGATGCACAAAGGAAGGCTTTCAATGACTGAGGGAATTGAACTTCCGGACAACAACAAGATTAGGGCATTGACTGCACAAGACCGATACAAGTACCTAGGTGTCCTTGAATGTGACACGATAAAACGGGAAGAGATGAAGGAGAAAATTAAGAGAGAATACCTCAGAAGGATAAGGAAAATATTAGAAACCAAATTAAATAGCAGAAACCTAATAAAAGGAATGAACACCTGGGCTGTGTCAGTAGTTAGGTATACAGGACCGTTCCTAGGATGGACAAAGGAAGAGCTCCAATCAATGGATAGGCGAACAAGGAAACTTATGACGATGCATAAAGCATTACACCCTAGGGATGATACAGATAGACTATACGTTAAGAGAAAAGAAGGTGGTAGGGGGCTCATCAGCATAGAAGATTGTGTCCAGAGAGCTAAAGTAGTCCTAGATAGATATGTGCAAACAAATAGTGAAGAAATCATAAAGAGCGCGAGGGATAGTGCAACAAACAATAAAGTAGAAAACAATGGAACAGTACAGCAAACTAGAAAAGAAAAGTGGGAAGGGAAAAAATTGTACGGCGAGTTTAAAAGACAGATAAAAGATATAGCAGACGAGAAATCATGGACGTGGTTACGAAAGGGAAACCTTAAGAGAGAAACAGAATCGCTCATCATGGCAGCCCAAAACAAAAGCATAAGGACAAACTACATAAAAGCAAAAATCGACAGAACACAGACAAACAGCAAATGCCGCATGTGCGGTGAAAGAGATGAGACAGTAAACCACATAACTAGTGAATGTAGTCAGCTCGCCCAGAAGGAGTATAAGCATAGACACGATAGAGTAGCAACGATGATACACTGGGAACTAAGTAAACAAATGGGATTCAACCATGGGGAAAAGTGGTATCAGCACAAGCCAGAGGCAGTTTTGGAGAATGACAACCATAAACTACTGTGGGACTTTGACATCCAAAGTGACCACCTCATCCAGGCAAGAAGGCCGGACTTAGTAATAGTAGACAAAAAAAAAAGAAGGCCTGCCAAATAGTAGACGTTGCTGTACCTGCAGACCATAGAGTGAAAAAGAAGGAGGGTGAAAAAAGGGGAAAATACCAGGACCTAGCAAGGGAGTTAAGGAAAATGTGGAACATGAAAACCAGGGTAGTACCGGTCATAGTGGGAGCACTAGGAACTGTCCCCAAAACGCTGAGGGAGAGACTGGAGGAGATCGGGATTAGGGGGAAGTTAGAGACCGTACAGACCACAGCGCTACTTGGAACTGCACGGATACTGAGGAAGGTGCTAGAGATATAAGTACTGCAACGAATAGTAGCTCTGTCATGATATGCGAAAGAGGGAGGAGACGTTAGCTGAGGACCTGAGGAGACTTATTGTCACTCAGCCTTCAGCGATAACCACTGGGCAACCGGTGTGAAACTGTAAATCGTAGAATTACTGCGACCTATGAGTACTAGGAGAGGAGGGCTGGAGACTTGAGGAGACTTGCTGTCACTCAACCTCCAGCAGTAACCACCAGACAACTGGTGTGAAATTGCTAGTAATAATAATAATAATAATAATAATAATAATAATAATAATAATAATAATAATAAGAAGAAGAAGAAGAAGAAGAAGAAGAAGAAGAAGAAGAAGAAGAAGAAGAGGGAGAGTAGTAGTAGTAGTAGTAGTAGTAGTAGTAGTACCCAAGAATTGGAGGTCCGGGGAAGAATCGAATCCATTGAGATGACAGCATTACTAAAAATCAGCTTGAATACTGAAGCTGAAGTATTGAGGGATATTGCTGTCAATAGATCCCGAGGGTAGGACATCAAATATCACCAGTGTAAAACCTCAATCAGAACAGATAACAATGATAATAATTATTAAAACTGGAAGCTACAGCAATGAAAATAATCAAAACCATAATAATTAAGGAAATAATTATTACACGAATTGTTCATGGTAATATCCACAGATCTATTGTTTCCGTCACAGGATCTTAGTTAATGAATTCATCGACCCTATCAAGCACAGCACTCTGTATCCTACCTCAATCGATAAATCCATTGAGATGACAGCATCACTAAAAATCAGCTTGAATACTGAAGCTCAAGTATTTTCGTTTTGCTGAAGGTTATGTATAGGCCAACTTTTTTGCTTTCTTTGTTTAGTTCGTCTATTGAGAATGAGAACCTAACAAATTTCCATGAGACCCTCAAAAGAGGAGGAAATCAAGCGAAGAATAAGCAAGCTTCTAAAGTTTCTAAAACCTGACAATCCCAATAATCCTAAGAATAAGAGTATACAACCTATGCATTCTACCGATAGTCACTTATGGAGCTGAAACATGGAACCTAACCAAGGGACAGACTGGCAAACTGAGAAGCAAGCAACACGTGCAAGTGAGAATCATACTCAAACTAACATGGAGAGATCACAAGACAGCACAGTATATAAGGAAGAAAATGAGAGTCAGAACCATCAGAGAATCGATTAAAAAACTCAAATGGCAATGGGCAGGCCATGTTGCAAGAATGGAAGACAACTGATGGACATTACTACTCACAACATGGGTCCCCAGAGTTCACATGCGAAACGGAGGCCGACACAATACAAGAGATGAATTAGACAAATTCAGAAAATACTGGCTCCGCAACGCACATGATAGAGAATTGTGGCGAATCCTACGGAAGGTCTATGTCCAACGACGGACGTTAAGAGACTGATGATGATGACGATACAGTATATATTTTAGCTTTACAATCATCAGCTTCACTCGCATCGAATTATTCCAGTGATAAATGATTTCCTGTGCTCACTTAAGAACATGTTCGTGGTATGATTTCGAAATGGGTCTCACTTCAAATGAAAGGATATGCAGGATTGCCTGGCATTTAGAGAAGCAACTATTAGCCAAACCACAGCCTATAAATTTTTCAAGGAGTTCCATCAGGGCAAATACGAGACGTACGAACCTCGGAATACTGAAACTAAATTTAGACTGAATTTTAGATTTGGTCTACGAAGCTGGACGACAGTTGACCAGCAGAGAAATGGTACAGAATTTTAAATGCGCTAAATCCTATCATCTTTAGTTGTTTTCCTTCAATGTCTCACTAAATCATTCAGTACTGCTTTCACTGACGAATGACGACAGTAATTGCCAGAGGAATTCACCTTTGCCTTTGATTTGACTGACAGAAAGTGATGGTAATTGTTTTGAAAAAATGTCCACGTTCCTTCTTTTTTTTTTTTTTTTTTTTTTTTGAGGAATATCATTTTTGACTGACCTAAATATTCGGAAACTTTCATACGTACCAAATATAGAAACACAAACCCATGCACACACTTACGTTGGGGTGGTGAGTCCGCTTGAGCATCAAGAAGTCTGCAGCATTATACGTAGATATTAACTATATAATGTACGTTCTTTCTGATTGATAATCAGTAACGTGAACGGAAATCAGGATCAGCAAACCGACATTGTAATTTGACTGGTGTTATAAATACAGGTATAAATGGAGAGATAGACTGAGATATTAGAACATTTCAAAAGTATACTTGCAGTATTCCATTCTTAATAAATCCCGGACGAACCGGCGTACTTCTACAGATAAACAGATAGATAGATGCATATATCTCTATATATATAAGACTTGTTACTGCTGCTACTATTGTATCTTGCCACAGACAAGTACAGTGTTCATCACAGACAGAACCAAGTTCCACACATGAGGATGACCCTTAGATTTGATAAGATTTGTTTCCAATTTTTTGCTTCCAAAGCAAAACATCTGATGGTAAATTTATTTTCTACGAAAAACTTTATAGTACTGAATGGTACACGCGCACACAGCACACGCTACTGAAGATGGGAATACCTCCTGAAACATGTTTAGCACATCAATTAATTCCAAAGTTTCCATATATTTTTACTCCTGAGTGTGTCTTACTTCTTATTGTTCACATTATATGTATAAATATTATCATTATAATCATCAATGATAATAATAATGACAATATTGAAATAAGTAACTGTTATATCCGGGAGGTTAGTATTTCCGGGGGCAATCGTTTGTTAGAGTACTCAAGTAAGAGTTTCAAGATAGAGTTTGTCGGAGTGAATATCATTAAAAAAACAAGTTCGTTTTTTAATAATTAAATATATGTATATGTGCGTTGTGTGTGGGCGTGTGTGTGTATTTGTGATTAAATAAGATTGATCCCCTTCCTTCCAACAATCTTTAGTAATCTAATCTTACAAGACATTGCTTTTTGAGTTCATTCATACCGAGTGGCCAACTATTATTGCCTTGTACCAGATTAAAACCAAGCTTAAGGAAGTATCTGCCAATAATGATATTCAGGGGTACTTGGTCTACGGGGCAGTAGTGAGTCCTCTATGAAGAAAGGAGAGTGTAAGACATACTGAATCAAATATTTATTTCTAATTACCAACTGAACAAAATTTTTTCATGAACATTTTCTCAATACTTTATAGATAGATAAGTCACCATCATCACCAAAAAAACTCCATTACTTTATTCTGTAGAATAGTAAACATATGTTTTTGTCAAATTCATTTCCTCTCATGTCATGGAACAAATATCGTCCGTTGATCTTCAACTGAAAACCACTAACCAGGTGAGGGCGTTGAAGAGCCATAGAATATGAGGAAAAATTCTTATGTGAACCCGATTGAAGAGTTACACGTTCTGTTATAAACAACGCAGTTTGACAAATTGGCCATTTTCGGCTAGATATGGCTAATTCTTCGCAATTTATCCGATAAAAATCTACAATAGCCAAAAATCTGGCCAATTTTCAAAATAATTAGTAATGGTGATAGAAGTAAACATTTTATTCTCATTTATAATTCATCATAGAATCATTGTTATTTCATTCGATAAGTGGACTTTAAATTAGTTCATACATGAAATATTTTTAGCAATAGAGTTGGTTGGAAATGAAAAATTTTAGCTGATTTTAGCCAGTTTCAGCTTTAAGTGAAATGCACTCCCTGGAGAGCTGACAACCCCCCCCCCCGTCCTGAATTGCTTCCCGCACCCCTCATAATATCAATAAAATAATATTGACTATAGTATGAATGAAGATTGTTGTACAGAAATATAATTCAGATAACAATGAAATAGTGACCATATGTTCAGTAATATATCGATAATACAAACAGGAAGTTATGATAATCACATAATTATGGTTTTAAGTCAAGGTTATGAGAAAAAGTAATGATGGTCGTGAGTCTGCTTGGCAGATTAATAAGTTGTTTATTTACCATCGACACCAAACTCGGCTACCAGCCAGGATCTCAAGTGCTGATCTTCAACGAGCCCAGTTCCTCTTCACAGGGAAAATTTGTGCTATACAGTCTTCCTTCCCTCATTACGTTCATTCGGTCTCTCACTGTACTACACTAAGTCTAAGATATCTCATAATAGTCGTGAGAACAAAAACAACGTAATGAAACTGACAGCGATAGTTTTTAATTATTGCTTGGATAATTATTTAACACGTTCACTGCCACATGACTTACATGTTCGTCTTGTGGCATATAGCGTGCTGCCTCTCATGCACATGTGCATCTTTTCCACAGTTTCATTTGAGGTAATTAGACTCAGTTACTGCCTCGCAACACTGTGAGGGGGGGAAGTGCTAATTTTGTTGGGCTACGTGTTGCAGTTTCCAAGTCAGCAGTGAACGTGTCAATCACTTTCCTCTCGCTCCTGAGCGCGGGAGTATTAATCATAGCTTTTGCACCTGAGATCTCAGTTGTCCAAATAAAGGATTTTCTAATAATCGTGGTTTCTACCAGCGAGATAGCAGACATTTCACTGATGGAGAGTGTCGCGCTTGCGTATCACACTGAGTTTTACGTAAACAATCTGAAGTGCAAAATGGCAGAGGGGTCTGTGGCATGAAAAAAAAATCACCATTCCTATGTTTGCCAAATAAATGACAAAGAAAAAACACCATTTCAACCAGCTATTGTCCACGCGGCTTTAAATGATCCTACGGTATCAAATGTTCAGTTATATGAACGGAAATTTTTTTTAAATTCCATGAGTAAATTTTTAGCCACGGTGCGAACTTAATTGAAATTAACCTCAAACACATTTGGAGCGAGAGAACTACTCCAAGCCGTGTTTTTTTTCAATAGTCTTACGATGGATATGTGAATCTCAGGTATGAAGAAGGGAAAAAGACGTCCCTTTGAAATAGTAAATATTCATATGAGGATAAAATAGACGAACAATTTCGTTGCACTCACTGAGAATGATAAAATTAAAACAAGGAGATGAGCCGATAACATCTGTCCATCATTACCCGTGTAGATAAGCTTCTGATTTATTAACCTGTTATCTCAATAGCCGTAAGTTTTTTTCTACAAGAAACATTGTTATTATTGCTAATCTTTGATTAGTCGGTCTTCTCATTTCTCCTCTGTGTGTTTATACCTCGTAATAATAAGACGACCGATTTTTTTCAGATGAATCATTGTCATTATTATATTTTCTTACCGTTACACGATATTTCTGATGATTATTTACACTTATCAGTTATAAGGCTTGACAATGTTGAATTATTTGACTTTCTTATATGAAGAGTTGTTATTATTATCAATTGTTGAACAGTATACCCTTGACTTCATTTTGTTACTTTTTATGACAACTCCCGGATCGTTTTTACATTTACTTCACGACTGTTGATACAAATAAATAATATGGTGTTTAATAGAAATCGGAAGATAAAGAATGTAGCTATATAGCCAATTTGAACTATATCTGAGATTTCGTAGCCTAATAGGTCAGGCATCGTCACAGTAATACGGGCTCCCAGGAGTAGATTTCTGCGAGTTCATACATCGTCGGGTGCGTTTTCTTTTATTTTCGATCTATGTTCCTTGCGTAGCAGTCGTAGAAATATATGAACAAACGACCTGAAAGTTGTGACAAAGAACAACATAAAAATACGTAAAAAAAACTATAAATAAATTAGTCAGTATAATACGGACCATCTAATAGTATTAAAAAGTCAGGATCTATCCGCCACGGTACAAACAGATATCAATGATTATGAGTCATAATTACATCATCCAGTCAAACAAGAATAACAGTTGAGAGAGAAATGAAAAAATGTTCAAAGGTAAATTTAATTGTTCCATCAAAGCAATGTATTAAGCAGAAACAGAGGGAATCTATCACATTAAATCGAGCGCCAGAACTTAAAAAACTATCAAGTGTGTCTTGTCTGTCCTCAAAACAGCTATTGAACCAATGTAAGATTTTCCCAAGAAACGATATGTAGGAACCTAAGAGAGTGAGGAAAGTATACCAGGTGCATGATGTGATCAAAAAGATATAAAAGGATAGAACAAAGACAGGTAAATCGAGAAAAAATATATAAGAAAAAAAAAAGGAATATTATCTTGTTTGAAGTTGCAAGAGATGAAAGCCAATTCTTCCATCGAGTATGTATACATTCTTTAATCGATAATTACCTATTTAGACGCGTAAATAATGCAATGCTTTAGAATCTGACATTTCATCTCGAGATTCGGCTCAAAATGCAGTTATCAACCAATCAGATTTTAAGGAAGGTGTTGGATTATTTGAGAATCTTCGAATTTGTAACTTAATGTTTTGATTGGTTATCTGTGGAGCTCTTCATTGGATTTTAATCATTACAAAGATTTGGTTTTGGTAGTTTGGCTGGTCGGCTAGGAACAACAATTAGGCCTTCTGCACCGCAAAGCTGAGTAATTTCCGTTGATGCTAGATATGCAGGTTTATCTTCACCACGTGGAAGTTTACCGCAACAAAAGCGTATCGTTAAGCTGGTCTATTAGAGACCACAGTTTGGCCTTCCTCGTGGCTGAGATACTTCAATATTCCTCATTAGAGCCAATAATTGGCATGGGAGCCCAGATAAACTACGATTTTGAATGCTCATTCTAAAGGGAGACACGCCCTCTTTGGGAGAAGGACACAACATAATTTTTTTACTGTTTACCCCATCTTTTTTTTTTTTCATGAGGCAGTTCTTAGGAGGAATTTACGATGCCGTGATGGTTAGCTGGCACATCTTTTCTTTCCCAAGTGGAATGAGTTCAATCCTCATTGGGTATTCCTTTACTGTTGCTTTATTCCGGACTAACCCGGGTAATTATCAATTTGAAACAACAATTTGGTATCCCCCCCAAAACCTCTTACAATGTCACAGTTGGCATTTTCGTCAATTGGATATGCTCTTAGGCAGCCAAACAATGGTCAATTAAATCTGATGAATTACTTCGCGTAGTAATGTATTTCTTAGGCAAAAAGATGCATCATGGAATGTCCTCTGTTCGACAAAGTGATATCAAAGATTATAAAGAGAGCGTTTTCCCAGACTAACAGTTTCTCTTCGGTTGATTCAAAACAGTTTGATGTGACGCCGCTTGGATTCACTTCGACAAAGGCGAATGCATTATTGCTTGTGAACCATGTTCAACGCTGGAGGCTTTCGTTCAGATACGGAAGCACTACCAAGTTCTGATAAGCTAATAAAAACATCAAAATTAACTATTTTATCAGTTTTACCCGTTAGACTGACGTGATAAATATTTGCTGTATTAAGGTATGTTTGTATTGCATCGGGAAATAGATAAAAAAACGTAATTTGTGAGATATATATATATATATATATATATATATATATATATATATATATATATATATATGTATAGTAGAATGTGGATTCGCTACTCAAAGTTGCTCATGTTTCTGCCCTCTCCGGGCCTCATCAGGCGTGAAGAGGGCAGAAATATGAGCTAGTTTGTGTAGTGAATCCACATTCTACTGTTTATTTCCAGCTCTACTCTGGAACAACTTAACTTCAATTGTGAAAAGATGTGTGTTTCGAGCACTCTATGAAATAAATCTGTTACGTATCTGAAGTGGCTTTATATTACTGATATATCATTGTATTATGTTATACTGCTATATATGTATATGTGTGTGTGTGTGTCCGTCTGATGGGAGAGGAAAATGGAGGCAAAAGTGTGCGGGTAGCAAAAACGAAATCCATTTTTATATTCATTTTTAAATTCAAAGATTATATATATATGTATATATTACGTATATATATATATTCCACTACATACATAAATTCGAATATCTGTTTGTATGTTTGTGTGCAGCATTCAATCAGAGAGGGGGGAAGAAAGAAGATGATCCGACAGAGTTAATGAGGGAGTGGGAAAAAAAGAAGGAAGTGCCTGATAATGATAGAAAAGGGGACGAGGAAATGAATTCAAATCAGCAGCACAAGCAGTAATAGTAATGGCAAGAATCGGTCGAATCCAATGTTTGCAACATTTCTTCATAAAACTGACAAGATCATTTTTTTCAAGTAGAAAGTAGTTGTTTTCATTATTTACTTTTATCTGACGAAGTATCGTGAACCAGTGCGTCTCAGACTAAGGGTTGGGATCTGTGTGTTGCGTAAGGATTGTAGGATTTGCAAAAATATAAGAAAAATATTTTTCCTTAGAATAATTATGTGACTAAATTTTTTTTCATCCCTGTACAAATAATTATTCCCATTGGTGCTTTTCATAAAATGACATTTATGAATACAATTTTATTTCTGTTACATTTAGATATTTTTTTAAAATATCATGTTTACATAATAGACAGTAAATACCGTAAATAATATTTTGCAATTTTTCAAGGCAGTCTGTGGAGGTTGTTACTATGTTTTTTTACAGTTAGATTACGACTAAAGACTAATAGTATTCATATTTTTATAACACTGAGTGAGAGATTGCAAAAACATATCTCAGCTCGATTGCGAATGAAAAATGTTTGAGAAGCCCAGTTGTAAACTTTTATTATTAATTTTCGACTACTATTTACCTTTATCTTAATTTTTCAATCGATGTCTAGCTTATGATTTCTGTTAACAGTAAAAGCAAAAACGTATTATAAATGTATTTTCCGAAAGATTTTGTTGTGCTTTCAATTATCTTACATTTCTATAAGTGTCAGTTGTTTAAAAAATGTTTGTAGGTTTGGGGGGGGGCTATATAAGATGTAACAATAATGCTGAACTGGAAACTTATATTCAGTTTGTTGTACGACCGACCGAAATCATTTTTCAAAAATACAGAAATTTATCTGATCATAATTAAGAATGAAAAAATAATTTCAGATCGGAGGTTATCTAAATACTTCAAAGCCGTACTCAGGTACGACTTACGTTAAGTCGGGCCCCGGTCAACGTTATAGTTATTTATAAATAAAGTAAATAGACCTCCGTACTCCACAAACTATATATATATATATATATATATATATATATATATATATATATATATATATATATATATATATATATATATATATATATGCATATATATATATATATATATATGCATATATATATATATATATATATATATATATATGCATATATATATATATATGCATATATATATATATATATATATATATATATATATATATGCATATATATATATATATATGTATATATATATATATATATATATATATGCATATATATATATATATATGCATATATATATATATATATATATATATATGCATATATATATATATATATACATATATATATATATATATATAGAGAGAGAGAGAGAGAGAGACAGAGACAGAGACAGAGAGAGAGAGAGAGAGAACGAACATTCAGACAAGTGTGTGTGTGTATATAAATGTGTGGGATATACCAACAAGAACGTGTAACAAATACAATGTTTAAAAACGCATTTATTGGGTAACCTTTATCATGGCCGAGAAAAATTGTTCATTTTCCTAAGGTACTAATGATCGATGTTGACAATGCCTGTTTAAGTGACGAAATCCTCATTCACATTTTTTGTTGATTGTAGGCACTGATAAATGGTATGGAATAAGGATGACTTTTTACCTAAGATTTTCGTTGCGACGTTAAATGTTCCTTCCTTACTCAAGTTACCCGGGTTTTGGGGGTAAGATGATATTACAGAATTTTTCGTGTTCTGTTACGCGTGACTTTCGTAACGGAAGTTTCACTTCCTAATCGTCCGACAAGTCTTTACAGTCATTTTTGAAAATTTCTTCGTTGCATCGGTACCACGCTTCAGAATTTACTCTGTTTTCAGGGTCGTTGCGGAATTCCCCGACTGAATTAGCGATCGTGTCAGGTGTGAGGGTAGAGATGGAAACCTCTGCCATTTGACGGAACATTAATTTCGAAAGCCTCGTCTGTTGTTCAAAGACTGTTTTTAATAGTTCCATTTTGCGTTATTCTTTTTTTTTTTAATGTTTGTGAGGTTTCTTAGACGTGAGTCCGAGTCCTTGTTGCTACTGTTGTATTCTGCCACCGTAGTTTACTGGATTCAACATTGGTTCACCTGTTCAACTCAAGGTAGGATGTTCACAAGTTAGGCGCAAAGACGAGTTTTCACAAGTTCGACACAAACTCGAATCAGAGTTGGTTACTTATTGCGTAATCCAAGGAATTATTATCCGTCTCGCTCAATGTTTTAAACTCAACGTTCTCTTACTGCTGTGCATATGCTTGGATAGCGTGCAAACTCTCGTTTGTTCTCGTTGTTGTCCCCAGCGTCTGAAAATTGAGAAGTAAGAAGTAATGTCCAGATTGTAGTCGTGGAACAACGAACCCCTATTGAATTCTCAAAAGAAAAAAATCAAGCGAAGAATCACACTAGGTTGATAAGCTTTTGATAGAGCAAGCCCGACTTTCAAAAACAAGGAAATTCTATTAGTTCTAAAAAGAAGGGTATACAATCAATTCATCTTCTCGATTGTCATCTATCAAACGAAGACATGAAATCTAACCAAGAGACTGTCACTCAAACTAAGAAGTATCCAACGCATACATGAGAAAATCATGCCCATTCTCTTATGGAGAAATCAGAAGATAGCACAGTGTATTTGAGGAAAGACTTGAGTCTGTAGGATCATAGAAACCATTAGAAAACTAAAAGGGAAATGGGCTGGATATGTCAGACAAGAATGTCAGACGGGCACTGGGCATTATGACTCAAAAGAATCCCCAGAGATTATATATTGGCTCTGTGTCACCTATGATCGAGAGGTCAAGCGAATCTTGGGGAGGCTTTATGTCCAACGATAGGCGCTTAAAAGCTGCTGACTCTGATAATGATGAATGATACCAAACAGAACCCTAGCGAAAAAAAAAACAGAATTTTGACCGATTTATTTCGAGGTAGGTGGACACTCTCCACTAAGAAGATTGGTGTAAAACAATATTCTTACCGACAGTATTTAGGATTTGTGATGTACCGAAGTAATCTTAGTAAATATGGATGAATAGAATATGAAACTTAATGCTACGCCATCTGCCTTCCCGGATGTCTGTCTGTCTCTACGTATAAGGGCACACATCTCATAGCCAAGGCCATGGACTATGTGGTGTTGATCATGAATGTCATACAGTGTCACCAGAGGACATTTATGGTCATTTCTAGCCAATCGAAGTAAATTGGGACCATATTTATACACCTAAGAAGCTGAAATTCAGTATATGGTTACATCCACACACAACGAAGGCCATCGGTTATGTGGGGTTTTCTACAAAGGTCATTAGAGGGTATCTGTAATCATTTTTTATCATTTTTATCAAGGCAAATGTGAGCTAGATGACTCATTTTTCAGAAACTTTACCAAAAATGAAATGAGATATTTCCCTCACATAATTCTCATACGTATTTCTTTAACATAAACATTTCATCACCAGTAGAAGTATTCGGACTGTCTCTTCAAAAGACTCGTAATGCACATACTCACATGCGTGCATACGCATACGCATACACACACATACACACACTCACACACACGCATACACAATAACTGACCATTCATTAGCACTTGAGTTGAACCCTGAAAATCCTCTATACTCTTTGTTCGTGCAATATGGATCCATTTTTCGTATTGCAGTTCCTTCACAATGTAAAATGCTTAGCGTTTGCACTCATTCGCTGATATTATGCAACATCATTTACATAAACAAAAACGAAATTTCCAATATTGTTCCATTTAAAATTACTACTTTGACAAAGCTGAATGGCGAAACATGTTAGTATTATGAACTTGATTTAAGTACTACTGTATTGTCCATATATATATATATATATATATATATATATATATATATATATATATGTATGTGTGTGTGTGAAAAGGTTTTATGGACAATAAGGAAAACATACATTGGGTGAAAAAGTATTTATCCACGGACGTTTCGTAAGGAATAACAGGTTCAACTTCAGCGAGATGGGAAAATGAAGGGAAATGTTTCAGAACTGGAGTTATTTATCTTGTGAGTGGATGGCGTGGGAGTGTGTTTGGGCCTGTCGGTAGAACACACTTCCAACCTACGATCTTACAGCATAATCTGTTTTCTGCATTTTCTATTCAAGAAAAAAATTCACAATTATATCGGATTATTGTAAATTATCAAATTTCAAAATCACTAATCTCTTGCGTAAATGTTGTTCTTGCGCATGTTCTAAGAATATATTGCGATTAATTGTAATTATAAAATTGAGGAAATTTTCAAACACTTAATCTTTTTTTTAAATTGATGGTTGTATTATTTATATTTTCCTATTTTCATTATTATTTATATTTCATTCTAATTTCTAATAATTCAAAAATCTTAAAATTGAATCATAAGAATTATTCCATACATGTATATGTATATGTGTGTGTGTATGTGTGTTCGTGTATATATATATATATATATATATATATATATATATACACATACATACATACATACATACATACATACATACATACATACATGGGTACCTCTTGTGAGGCATTGTCTGAATTGTACCCTCCCCAACTCAAAGGAGTATTAATCAAGCAAATTTTATGATTAACTTGTTATTGTTTATCTGAAATAAAAAGAATGTTTCGCATCTATTCTATTCTTTCTATCCTCGTTTCCATTTTCATTCCTGCTCGCATCATTCACGGAATATTTCTTCCAGCTTCATGTAGTCTACTGAAAGGCAGAGCAAAATATTTGCTTTTGATGATGAATACAATGGATCATTTCTGAGCTCGATATTCAACACGTTTAATCAACTAATTACTTCTCATGGATAGATACACATGGAATTGTACATGCTTCTATAGATATAAATATATTAATGAATAGTTCAGGTGATCAAATTACAAGCAATAAGAATGTGTACCTTTTCTTTCTATTTTTTTGTTTTTTTGTTTCGATGTTTTTAGATCGACACTAAGCGCCCCCGCAGTTTGATATCTGTCGTCTCACTTATTATCATATATCAGTGCGTAGGCTCTAAGTTACGAAACTGATGACAAATTTGTCTGTCTACTTAGCCATACATTAATCTCCGTCTATTTATGATAAACGTAGACTAATGTATACGTATCTGAATTTATACATTCCACAAATTGGCTATGACTGACAAGTCAATTAATGTTCCGCAAGAGAGGTATATGAAAAGGCTAACATTGGATATGTTGCTCTTGCGCATGCGTATTCATATGAATGTGTATACGTGTAAAATCTTCTGTCTTTTCTACAGGTGCTAAAAACGTATGCGTGAGTATGTGCTTGCATGCATGTGCGTAATTATGTACACACATTCGTGGTTTAAAATAGATATTTTTCCATTGTTACCATTCATACATCGGTCGCAGGTTCGATTCCTACAGCAGCGCCATTTTCTTTAATTGTTTATTCTATTTGCATTGTCTAGCCCAAATGGTACGTTCACTTTGTGATAATAGGTGATCACTTCAAATAAGTGTCTGTGTATAATATAATACAATTTTTAATCATTCTGTCGGATCATGTATCCGTTTCTTTACAACATAATTGTCGTTTTTGAGGAAACAAATAGAGCCGACATAGACCATGAATGAGCCAGATAAGAATTTGGAGTAGAAACAGTTATTATATATTATCGATGAATGGCTTGGTTTTACGAACGAAGAGTTGGTTGAAATAACATCCAGCCTGAGCAATGGAATTTTATGGTGAAACCGGCTTGCTCAGGGCCAACCCTACCCTTCAAACCAAGGTTTTGCATTCTATGGTCTACTGAGGTAGAATGGATAGAAGCAGGACCCAAAAGTTGTTGATTTGTTAGATGCTAGCGAGCTCAGGTGGGGGTATACCACTTCTTTGAGGGAGTGTTTTGACAGACCATGGAACAAGAACATCCCGTTGTTGGTAAATGCTTGATCCGGGAATGGATTTCTATCGTCTCTTTGAAAGAGAATCAGGGCAGTATGGTTGTCTGCATCTTTAAGCACAGACCCTCCGATAGTATGGCTGTGTGCAATCTTTAAGAAAAGATCCCCGACGCTCCAACAAAGCAGATGTACCGTAACTTTGGAGATTTACTACCCCCTCAGAGTGATTACCTGACAGTGTAGCAGACTGGAGCCCAGATCTGAGCCACGACTCTGGTAACAGTAGGGAGCAGGGACTTTTTTAATTCCTTACGGACATCCTCCTGTCCATCTTCTTTTTTTTTTTCTTCTTCGCCAATGATTGTTCTCTTCTGGTTAGGTCTATTTGTGACGATAGGTTGGATACATTGGTTGTGTAACTTTCTTTTTAGGACAAGTTGAATTT
>OY735200.1:62681350-62841350 GCA_963457665.1 Thysanoteuthis rhombus
TAACAAATGAAATTTTATCAATATCGAATAACTAATTAATGTCTGCTTACATTTCAGACATGCAGGGATACAAAGGGGCATAATCCAGAATGCAGTTCACAGGTATTTGAGAGGGAGCATGAACAAGACTGAAATCACCCACGTCCGTTCTATGCAAAAAAAAAAAGCGTGGCAGTTGACATGGATTATGTGCATCTCTCATTACTTGAAATATTGGTTAATTCGCATTGACGGAAAACAAAAAAATATATGAAAATGAAAACAATATATATATATATATATATATATATATATATATATATATATATATATGTGTGTGTGTGTGTGTGTATATCCTTCCGTGTCAATAAACTCAATTCAATAGAAATTATCAATCACAAAGATTTGATAACATACAGTGGAATACCAAATCATAATCCAGCTCAAAACTGTGTGTCAAGACACGGTCTTATACACAGATGACAATACGGATATATTATAAATAAGGATCTTAATAAAATCAAATCATTTGCCGGGAGAAGCTCAAACAGGGCAGAAACATAAGAAAAATATTTGTGAAGCGAATCCTTGATTTCATCATATTTATTTGATCACATATATATACATATATTGTATGTGTGTTTGTGTGGTGTGTATACATTCATGTATACATATGTATCTATGAAAATCAAAGTTTGCTTATATATATATATATATATATATATATATATATATATATATATATATATATATATATATATATATATATATATATATATATAATATATATATATATATATATATATATATATATATATATATATATATACATATACGATACAGCGGTTCAAAATTATGCTCGTGGAGGATCGATAATTTATTAACAAATGGAGAAAGAAAGTTTGTATATATTTTCATGTTCATACTGTTAATTTTCTAAAAATAAAAGAAACATTGGAACTTGAACAACATTTTTTGTTAATCGAATGTTGATTACGTACATTGAATTCATATATATATATATATATATATATATATATATATATATATATATATATATATATATATATATATATATATATATATATAAGAAAAGTGTTAAAAAAAAGGATAGCCAAACTTTTTAGTCCTTTTTAATAAGCCTTAACTGGTTCGTACATATCTTCAGAAGGCAGATGTGATTCTGTTTCTGGTCATCTTCTTTCTCTATCCAATACAGGGGTTAAACTCAGATCATTGGTGTATCAATCTTGATTTGGATTCAAGGACCTTGGGTGTAATTAAATTTTAGTTCTTCATTGGGAAGAAGGGGGTCGATGTTGAAACTCCCTTTAGAAGTGAGGTAAATGGGGTGATATATCAATGTGTGTGGATGTGTGTATTCACAGTGTGTTTGAATTGTACTTGGGTATAGTAAGTGATAATGTGAACGTGTATGAGAGAGAGGAAGAGGGGTCAAATATCAAAACGTGTGAATATGTGTGTGTTCATGGTATAGTAGATTTGTATTTTGGTATGATTGTAGACATGTGCAGTAAGTGATAATATGAGTGTGCGTATGAGATCATCAATGCATTTGTATGAGTGTGTTCACAGTATAGTAGCATTGTATATAAGTCTGATTATGGATTTGTGTAGTGTATTGATAAAATGAGTTGGATTTTCTCTTCAAATTAATCACTGCATGGATGATTTACAGTTATGTTTTCCAAGAAAGTCAGAGCTGAGGTTCCGAATCCAAATTGGAAAATTGTAGAACTAGTTTGAATTTACAGCAGGTCTTAGAGAACTAATGCAATATCTTTCCCTTATCCTTTCAGCAACATTGTTGGTATTCTTTTTGTAGAAAAGGGAGAACTGAAAATTTTAGTATTCGCGGAGAACACAGGAAAATATGTGAACTAACTTTGAGTATTGCTATCGATGATTCTTTCATCTGTTTCCGATGTACAGTCGTCCTGTTTCTGAGGTGGAATGTTTCCCCTGTGTATTCCTTGTTGCAACTCAGACAAATACTGACATAGATTATGTTTTTAACGTCACAACGGATGCTGAATTTGATTTTAAATGTTTATCACATTTGAAAGTTTATCCATCTCATTCTATGAGATGTATGCAGAAGCTACAATTTTGTACATTGCATTTGGTTATTATTTTTGTCTGGTTCTGTTTGTCATAAAATGTGTCTTTTCTCAGTAACATTTTGAATTTGTAGGCTGATGTTAACTTTCAATTATTAAGGGATTGGTGAGGATGTTGTTCATATAGGGGTCCTTTTTCAGGATATGTATGTGTTGCTGGATTTTTTTTCCAAACTTTTGGGTTTAAAGGGTTGTGGGTCTTGATGAATGGAATAATGTTTGCTATATTAATTCAGTGTTCACTGCTAGTAAATGTTGTGCGGCTTTCTCAATTCTAGATCTAATTGACAATGGTATGACCAAAAGACATAACATTACTAATAAACACGAGCCACCTCAGCCCAAACATCAATTCTCTCAACTAACGAATGATAAACCAAATACCTACAACCTTAACCGAGAATCATGAATGCAAACCACAACCATAATACCAGAACATCATCAAATTTTACCATGCCACAACCCAATTCACCGAATCTTTTTTTAAAAACGGCGCGAAAATCTCGACCAAATAACATAAAAGAAAATAACCCAGAAATAATTTCAGATAAAGCGGACATCAAAATATTAACTTATCTTCCACGGAACTTTCCTCAGCTGAAATAAACATTTCAGAAAATGTACACTTACGCCTACCAGAAAAAAAAGAAAAACAATGATAAAATTAAACCTGACCTCCTATAATTTACCAGAAAATAAAACCGGCAGAATTCTTTTACAATCAAGACAAATAAGACGACACATTGGCGAGGGAAAAGCCCCTCGCCCCAATTACAAACAGGAATATAGCTTTGTATAATCTTGCTGAAAATGAACAATCCTTTCCACTCAACACCAGAACAACATCACTCATAAAAACTAACATCAACCCAAACGAAAGGAAAGCCGTTCAAACTCTATTTGCAGATGACTCAATAATCACCAGAGAAGCGGATAAGGGAGGTGCAGTCGTAATAATGGACATAGCCCACAACAGATCAATCTCGGAAAACATTCTCTTAGATACCAGCTACAACCAGCAATTGGATACTGATCCAAGTAAAAGAAATCGGTCTCTATGTGCGAGACACACAGAAAAACACGAGAAATGTCTAAGAGATAAAGAACACAAATATCTTTTTTAACAAATCGAAGCGAAAAGAAGCCAATTTCATGGCTTTCCAAAGAATCTGCAATAGAAAAGAAATCACAATAACCCGTAAAAAATCATTGACACCAGAGGTTAATATACCGAATGTTAAACAATAATAACAGGACAATCTTGCTCAACCAACAGACTAAGCAATCTACTTGACATGATGCTAAAAAATTCAAATTAAACACGTCCCCAGCTTCCTAGAAGACACGTCTGATTTTTTTAGAAAACTTCCAAAAACATTCAAAAACAGTACCCTCTTAGCTCCCTTTGATGTTCAGTCCTTATCGTTGAACATCAGGTTCGCATTAAGAATAGAGGCACTGGATTTCTGGCTTAATAAATACCCTAATGAAATACCAAACAGATTTTGAAAGAATTTCACACTTAAATCCATGCAGTTCATTTTAGAAAACGACAACTTCAACGATAACTTTTTCAAACAAATTTGAAGGACAATAATAGGAGCGAAAGACGCGCCCACATCTGCAACTTTAACGATCGACTGTTCGGTTAAAAAATATATATACAATAGTATACAAAAAATTTTGAACTGAATTTTCAGAGACTTTCAAAAGATTGTTGAATCAGAAGAGGAATCTTAACCGACATCAATTACAAACCGACGGACAGTGTAACGTTTTTTTTTTTTGTTATGCTAAACGCACAAAGGTCAGTGTACTATTTACGTCTGCCCGATGCAGAATATCAATAATATCCGAACATAGTTGTCTAAATCTTAGACTCAATGAACTAAAAAAAATTACCTATCTAAACGAAAATATCCCCTCTCCCTAAAACAATCTGGAATTGAAAGAGCCGCTCAATTAGATGGACTACAATTACTAGCAGTGAACACAAAATTAATGCAACAAACATTATTCCATTCATCAATACTCACAACCCTTCAAAACCCAAAGTTGAAAGGAAATCCAACAAGACATCCATATCCTAAAAAAGAACCCCTTCATGAATATCATCATCACCAATCCCGCGAACCTCCGAATCTAAATCCTCCATGCAATAATGTATTTGAAAAAAATCCTACTCATTTTATCAATACACTACACAAATCCATAATCAGACCTATATACAATTCTACTATGCTGTGAACACACACATACAAATACATTGATTATCTCATACGCACGCTCATATTATCACTTACTGCACATATCTACAATCATACCAAAATACAAATCCACTACAACACACACATATCCACACACATTAATATTTTACCCCTCTTCCTCTCTCTCTCTCTCATATACCTTCACATAATCACTTACTATACCCAAATACAATTCAACCATACTGTGAATATACACATCCACACACATTGATATCTCACCCCCTTTACCTCATTTCTTAAAGGGAATTCCAGCATCGACCCCCTTCTTCCCAATGAACTCATCAACAACTAGAATTTAATTACACCCATGGTCCTTGAATCCAAATCAAGATTGATACACAAATGATCTGAGTGTAACCCCTGTATTGGATAGAGAAGGAAGATGACCAGAAACAGAATCACATCAGCCCTCTGAAGATATGTACGAAACCGGGGAAGGCTTATTAGAAACCACTGTACCTAAAAATCATTACTAAACTGTTTCGCTTTCCTTTTTGGCACTTTCCTTATTTTATATATGTATATATATATATATATATATATATATATATATATATATATATATATATATATATATATATATAAATATATACATATATATATATATATATGTGTGTGTGTGTGTGTGTGTGTGTGTGTGTGTATCTGTGTGTGTGTGTGTGTCTGTGTGATATTTGCAGAGATATTATGTTCGGAAGCATATCTAGTCCGGCAACGGGATTAACCAAGTATCAAATTGAACAGTCGACCACGTGAATGAATGTTTCCTAATATATATATATATATATATATATATATGCATATATATATATATATATATATGTATATATATATATGTGTGTGTGTGTGTGTGTGTGTTACTATCCGTTTGAAAGTTGTTTCGTTCCAACCATGTATGTAAGAATACTTTATCTGATAATTAAGTGTTTGGAAAAACGTTTGATGTTATACGACGTTGAAAAATTAACTTCTCGGTCAATGCAAAAAACTGTTAAATTTTTCGGTTGAATTTATTGGTGGAGAATCAACTCGAAGAAGTTTTTTTTTTCTCTTCTGTGAAATCAGTAAGCCCTGTTACAGAAAAAATATACATATTATAAAACAATATCAATATACAATTCATATAAAACCTGATATGAAATGACAAACTACGTGTATGGCATAAACTATATTATTAGGAAGAGGTGGATCAACACTGATTGGTCGCCATATTGATATAGCTGTTTTGTTTTTTAAAATCCCAGAAACGGTTACATTGTAAACAACTGATGATCTCAACGAGAGACGATTTATACATAGTACCATAATAATGAAAAAAAATAGGGTAAGGGAAACAAGTGAAAAAAAAAACACAATTACATGAATTGCATTGACGTAAACAGGGAAATAGGTGACAGGAGCGACACAAAAAATCTTATTAATTTTTTTTTAATGCTGATGTTTAAAGCTACAAAGCTTTCTAGAATATATATATATATATATATATATATATATATATATATATATATATATATATATATATATAAGCATTCCTGGTCAAGTCTTGAGGTTTGCATAAAAAGGAAGTTATTAAAAAGTTTACCAAGTACATTCTGTTTTGAATCAAATTCGCGTCTCCGTACTCTGTCTCCTCTTTATTCGTCAGGTTGCCGCTATGGCGATTCATTGTCTTGCTCGTTTGTCGTAAGACTTTAAACCTGTTTACTATCACCCAAAACACACATCTCATAAAACTGTCAACCATTTGCACGCCCATGCGAATATCCACTCTCATTCTGGGCGCAGCACGTCAGTGAAAACTCTTCCCCCTTCTCTATACTTTACGCTCTGACGCACACACACACTCTCTCTCTCTCTCCCCCCCCCCCTCCCCGTCGGAACTTCGCAATCCCGTTTCTGGCACTCCAACAAATTTGGATCGTTGCAAAATCTGATGACATGAAATATTTATTCACCGGATGTTTCGTTGTAGACCAATTATATGTTCACTAATGAATTTTTGTCATGATTTCAATTTAACCAACTTTTCACTTCAATTATGGGTGAATGCCCCTAATGTTTCTATCAATGGGGTTGTTCTAGGGTTCTTTATCTTGTGGGTGCCTTGACTGCATGTCTCTCCACAGTGCCAGTAGTCAGTGTTTGAATCTATTCAATAACCAGAACTTGGTGTACTTCTTTTCATATCATCATCATCATCATCATTATCATCATCATCATTAACAGTCTTTTAACGTCTGTCGTTGAATATAGACATTCCCCAGGATTCGCCATATTGCTCTTTCTTCAGCGTCGCAGAGCCAGTATTTTTTTAAATTTGTCCAGTTCATCTCTCCAGCCTCGGTTTTGCATGTGATCCATGTTGTGAGTCATGATGTCCATCGGTTGTATGTCATTCTCGCAACATGGCCTGTCCATTGCAGTTTAAGTTTTCTAATAGGTTCTATGATGTCTCTGGCTTCCGTTTTCTCCCTGATATACTGTGCTGTCTTGTGATCTCTCCATGTGAGGTTGAGCATGATTCTCTCATGCACGTCTTGCATGCTTCTCAGTTTGTAGACGAACTCCTTTTCATATGGACAACTGGCACCACGCAATCCACTGATTTCTATCCTCAACTACGTATTTTCAAGCTTAACAGGTACTGTGGAGGTTTGAATGGAGAAAAGGAAGATATGATTGTATGAATTCTAATTTGCTTCAACTTAATTTTATAGATTTTCGTCAGATTAAATTTTTGTATCAATACAAGAAAACTTTCCAGAGTATATCCCTTGAAAGGTATCATCCAAATTGCTACGATGTAAAATATGACAATTCACAACTTTCTCTTCAAATCAATTTTTTTTTTTTTTCAAAAGCATATTTTACTTTAGATTTACGGAGGTGGAGAACGGAATCTACAAACCGAGTTTGAATTCTGGATAATGCTGCTTACTTTCACTTTGCACTATAAGTCTTGTGAAAGAGATGAATCCACTAACCCTGTCAGTTACGGGTCAATGTTTGAGTCCTCCAGTTCAGTAAGGCGATCCATCTAAGGGTAGCATAACCTGGCAGAATAAAACATAAAGCTTAGCAGTCATCATAGCTGCTTCAAAGACCGGTATAAAAATGATCAAAACATTGCCAAATATGCTTTGTCACGTGATAAGATCAACACCATATAATTCTGACTTCATTTTTACTCCATATGATATTCTCGGCATGACTGAATGGAATAACTCTTCTTTAATAACATTTAGTCTGTATGCTCTGTTCCCAAAGCGACTGTAGATGTAAGTAAATATCTCAGTAATCAAATGGATTTAAAAAAATCATTTCGTCAGTTTTATGTTGGGTGTCAGTCGATAAAATTGTCTGAAAATCGCAACATTAAGATCATATACATTGATATATTTGTTCTGATATTCGATCGAAATTCAGGATATATTTATACTTATATAATATACCATATGAATTTCAGCTTATGATGTCTGATTTTTATCAGAAATATTAACAATAACTTAATGATCTGGCGATGCAAGAATGATTCATGCAGCATGACGTCAATAGATACATACAATAGTATAGTTGCTTTCTTAAAATTTCAAATACGTCAAGATTGCCATGGGCCATAAGAGAGATATACCCTCAGAAGAGAAACCACTTGTTGTAAAGTCATTGATGCGAACACAACATTCGAAATTGTGAAGAAGTTGAGTAAAGATCACAGAAGAATGTTTTAAAAGAAATTGAAACCATTGGCAAAATGAAAACTACAAACATTGCTTTAAGAATGTCAAAGAAAGAGATTCAAGAAAATTCAAAAGGGTAAGAAGCAAGAAAAGATGATTGACCTGCGAGAAAATATTTGAAGAAGCCGATCCTGCGAATATGAACAGAGAGAAAAGGTGTAGAATATTAAGAACAATGGCTAGAGACGTGAAAGACTCCAAAACACCACCTTCAAGTAAAAGAGAAACGCGTATGATGATTACTTCACAGTATTTTTTTTATAAATGTAAAACTTCATAATATTGACCTTATTGCTACGATAGACGTTGGTTCTTTCATAGAAAGTAGCCACACATTACGTCTTTGAAGACAATTGCAGGGAATGGGGTAATATTTTAAGCTAGTAACGTATCCCTGCTGTTGTCTTTAGCAAATATTTATGTGTATATTGTATTCGAGTTGATGATGGTGTCAGGATAGATGCGGAGAATTATTGCAAGTTCTCGGGCAAGACATCTGTGAGTGGTACAGGTCATAAGCAAGTTGCTTCAAGCTAAGGAGTATATTATATATGAAAGACAATGTTCCTTCACAATCTGCAAAGCTAACTACTGACTACCTTGCGAAAAAGGTTTCAAAGACACCAAATTAATGGAATGCCCCCAAGCCTCTACTGATATTAATCCAATAGAAAACTTGTGGTCCATCAATAAAAGATATATATGAGAATGGAAAATAATACACAAACAAGGAAGATCTTTCGGAAGCAATAAAAACTGCTGCAAGTAATGCGAAAGCCGCTGTAGTAAAAAAAAAAAGTTTGCGCAATCAATTGATGGAAAAATATGAAGGTTATAGAAAGTCAAGAAGCCCACATAAAAATGATATAATAATAATTTATACTGATATATGAGATATTGGGTTATCAAAATATATGTTTCCGTGGCCTATATCTTTTGAATCTATTATAAATTTTAAAAATGTTTGTTTTTTATTTTTTTAAAATCGACACACCCAAAACAAGTTAAAGTTTTTAAAAAGATAGATCTTATAAGCTTAAAATCACATATTGATTATATGAATATGAGAACATTCTGGAAATTTCATCAACATCGGTTGGTTGATACCAATTTTACCGTGAAATCGTTGACTTGATAAACTCTGGCATACTGTAGTTAAAGTGGAGGCTTTCGGGATCACCTAATTTGTAGTGGGGCCGTAATTGTCACCAATCAGTGGGAAAAAAAGAGACGGTTCTCAACATAAATACAAAATATAAATATGAGACGAACAAAATGAACTCGTTTGAGAGTGTAATGCGAATAAGTTTCAAATATTAACGAAACGGGCTCGACTCTTTAATTTAATTATTGTTTTATTAATATCAAAGTATTAATTACGATATTCTTTTCAAATTTGCTTTTGGTATTCCAACTTCAAAGTATTTCAATTACATGATGGACGAAATGTATATGCTAGATCAATGATCAGAAACTGAAGCTCTGGGGAATTCTAGGGTCCCGGGAACCATTTTCAGCGAGTCTGCAACCAATAAATAGAAACAAAATTTGTTTTTAAAAAAATATATAGAATTAGATATCTAATATTTCATGATGCCCTAAATCAGATAAAGATTCATCGTCAATACAAATGAGATTTTTCGTATTGGAAAAAATATCACCAGCACTGCAAAATGTTGTCTTCTCCCTGCCCTTATTCAGACTCCTCGGAACCCCATCTCAACTTTCACCTAATAGTTGTGGGGACAACCACAAATTTATCAAAATTTTACCATCAAAAGACAGCTATAAAACAATGGGGGAGAACTTGGTTGAACTTTTTAGTTCAATTTTTTTTTTCTTTCGTACACAAAGGAATTTTCTTGTTTATGTCAACAATGTACATTTTCACGTCTCTCGTGCCCACCCGATCCTCACCATAAATCTTTCTCAAACGACTTTGTTCAGATCTCATTTAATTGTGTCGGTGGCCGTGGTTTGCTACCCACCTCCAGACTCCATCCCCAACTTATTGAATTGTGACATTTTCCAACCCCTTGCTCATTTCGACCCCCGGCAATTAAGCACCTCAGAGTATCGTCTGTCGAGAAATTTTAATGGGGGTATAAACAATCAGGCCATTAATTAAATAAAAAAGCCTGTAGGACAGTAACAATAATCCCTGTGTTAAGCAAAGATTTATTTTGACTGAAAAATTCAATTTATTTCGATATGTAAAAGGTCTTCAAAAATAGAACGTAGAATCTCTCTATTTGTCTCAGTCGCTCTGTCCCTGTTACAACATATTTGTTTCCATTCTTTTACTTTCACGAACCGAAATGACCTGAAGCAAAGAAGAAATTATCATTAAATGCACACGCATGTGAGTGTGTGTGTACGTGTACGTGTACATGTATGCATGTGTACGTTCACGCAAGTGCATGATTAGTTTGGACAGGTTATGTCCAGCAGATAGTGATAATTACCGAGACAATTTATTTGGAAAGATTTCGTTCGGCATTCCTGCTGGCTGAAAGCGCTGTTAGCTCGTTCGGTAGAGCAGAGTGCTTCCTGGGGGATGCGAGTTCGAATCCTGCTTGGTGCCTGTTCTCTTTATTCAACAACGTCATCGACTTTTATATTTGCCACTCGGTTAATTTCGGTGCCACCTGAAACATGTTCCTCAATAAATAATCTCTACAATTATCAGAGAAACGATATTGATAAAATGTTGATGACCAATAGATGATCGAGGAATGGTTATATTTAAATAGCTGTCACATAGAAGAACTTGTGTTAGATCACACGTGTGTGTGTGTGTGTATATATATATATATATATATATATATATATATATATATATATATATATATATATATATATATATATATATATATATATATATATATATATATATATATATATATATATAAGTGTATGGAGACTTCAATGGTTGATTCATTAATTAATATGCTATACATTTTTCGGGAGGGGCTTCATTTTCCGCCCTCAGCAGCTTGTGTGTACTTTTCAAAGGTTAAAACGTTTCCGTAGAGAACAAATTTAGCATCAGATGTTTTTGCTTTTGAAACTAAAATAGAAATCAAGAGAGAATATTCCTTTTGGGTCATAATGGTGAGTCCAGACTGTATTCTAATCGTGGAGAAATATGTGGTGGTATGATTGGATATCCTGTTTGAAATAATGGCAGCAGTTATGGGTATTTTATTGATTGTCGTGCCAAGAGGGTATGGGCATTCTTAAGCATTGGTTGTCTTGGATACTGGGGTGCTGGATAGTAGTTTAGTATTAGACTGTTTGGGTGCTAGGTATGTTTGGATAGGTCTCTCTCTCTAGTATTAGTCCAGATGGTAGAGTGGGGGGTCTTTGTAACGTCTGATTGAATAACTTTTGAGAAATGTATATTCTGTAATCTTAATGGTCATTGTGGATGTTCTGAAAAGTCTAATGGCTTCGAGTTTTATAAATAAGATACAGGTAGGGGTCTGTGTGACTGTGTGAAGTTCCCAATGTTGGATAAATTTGAAGGGGGATAGGGTGTTCACGTGGGATAGGTGTTAGGAATGAGGTAATATGAATATTAAGGGATGTGTTTGGTTTTAGGTAGAACGAGAGTCTAAAGAATAGTGAGTCAGTGAGTAAAGAGTAATTATGGGTGAGAGGATTTTGGTGTTAGAGATCAGTGTGGTTAGGATTGTTAAGTTTAGTATTCAATCCATTGGGGAGAGGGTTTTAAGTTTGCTAATCCACATATCTTCATGTCGCTCTAGAATTTTTATCGCATCAGGAGGAGTATTTTTTCTATTTTTTCAATGGTTCTGAATCTTGCGTCTATGCCGAAACTGTGGCCAGAAGTGTGGAAAAATAGTTCTACTTGGAGTAAGTTTTGGTGATTTGGTGATTTAATTATGTGCCTATCGTTATTAAGTCTAAAGTTGAATTGCCACTCGGCTTTGCCTATGTATTTCAATTTGTATCTATCAGATTATAAGAGTGAGAAAACATTTTTACTTCTACAGTTAGAATTATCGTAGACATAGAGTCTTGTTAGTGTTAGAGGTAGTGGAAGTTTTTGGTGTGCCTAAGGTGGTTGCTGCATAGACTATTTCTTCTGCTGCAGGGTTGTGAAATTAAACTATTTTGGGGATGATGTGTGAGATTTCATTGTTTATTATAGTGTTACTGCTAATTATGTCTTAGATGTTTTGTGGTCTGCAGTGGGGGATGACACATGGTTCTAGGAATATTTGGGGGGGTTTCTGTTTTAAATCTGAGTATATTCCGTCTCTTATTAATGATATGTGATAGAGATAGGAGTGTGTTGTAGACGGTGGTTATGAGTCGTATGTGGTCAAGCTTTGTTAGAGAGTGTAAGGGTGTTGTGGCCTTTTTTGTTTTTTGTATCCTCTAACGAATATCCTCGTTTTGTGGAACGTTGCAGTACGTTATAGCTTTGCCTGTTGAGTTAACTATCTGTAGAGCAAATTCTCCTAATTCTAAGTGCTTGAGAAAATAGTAGTTTTTTTTTAAAGGTTTTTGGGTTGGGCTGATTTAGAGTAGAGGTAGTTGTGGGTGTCTTCAGGTTAAGTATAGAAGGTAGTCTGGAAGTTTTTATTATATTCTACGTAAATGCAGTATTTGTGTCTACGAAGGGTATAGAGTCAGTAGATTTCTCATAGTTAAATTTAATAGAATCAAGTGTAGAGTTTCTGTGAATAATATCTCTAGCTCGAATTCATCCCCTGTATATATATGAAAGACGAATCTATATATCTGACAAAAGATACCCTTTCTGTCTATATCTGGGTATATGTAGGTCTCTCTGGATTTGACCATGAAGATGTTAGCATAGTAGGGGTAGTAAAACCCTATGTTGCTCATTTGAGTTTCAGCTTCTAAGGGGTAATCATCATCACCTCAAATGACTATAGCTTTTTTTATCTGCTCTAGTGATAATCAGGTTTACGCTATATCCAAGTTCGTTAAGGAACTCTTGTTCTTCAATGGTGAGGTTATTGTGTGGTTGGAGCTGATTATTATGATTGTCAATGTGAATTTTAACGTCTGCTAGTTCAAATGTTTAGAGAATGATGCCCTGTTCCTTGGGGTGAAATATTTAATAGGGTCTTTTAGTCTATCTAAGATATGGTTATTATGGTTCGATCTTGGAAAGTGGGCTTTTAGCTTAATTCTCATAAAGAAGTCATTTAGGTCCTTACGTAAGATATTCTTATTGATGGGCGTGGGCAAAATTTTTGGCACTTGTTCAAGAATTTAAGGGTATCTCTAGTAAATTTTAATTTAATCATCTAACTCTCTGAGTTGTCTTTGATTTTAATGATGTGAGGTATCTATTTTTTGAAGTCTTCTAAAATTCTCATTAGAGATGATATTATGTTTTCTCTCCCCTCCCACGTTTGTTGGTTGGAGGGTTCTTTCGTTTCTTCATAGTGTGCGCATGTGCAGTGATCGAGAGGTTACCTTAAGGTCAGGGTGCTGGGCTGTGTTATTGGAATGTGTTGGATGGATCTTTGTGTAGAAGTGAGGAGGGATGTTTTTTTAAGACTTTTATTAATGGGAACCTCAGGTATGGTAGAGAGATTGTCTTTGTGGTGTTCAGTGTTTTTGCTGTTCTTATTGGTGGAGTTATTCTAGTCATTGTGTGAGTTCTCACGTGTATTTTTGTTTCAGTTTCTGGTATCTGTCGTTGCATGGATATGCATATTAGTCAGTTTAGTCTTAGTAATTCTGGTAGGTTTAATATTGACTGTATGAGTTACACTGATCTGATGACTAGTAAGGGTATTCATTGGTCATTGTCAGATGAATAGGCAGCTGATTGGGGTTGGCTGTAGAGGTTTGATGGTTTGTACATTTGGTTGTTTCTGTAAAGTGTTTGTGTTGTGTTGATTGTTAGTTCTCTCTCTCTCTCTCTCTATATATATATATATATAGAGAGAGAGAGAGAGAGACAGACTGACAGAGAGAGAGAGAGTTAATAATTGTGTCATCCACAAACAGCTGTTTCATTGTTTTACAACTCTTCAGTGTGGCTAGACTCTCCAACGTCCAGTAAACGAGGTAGGATCGAAACCTTCGCTTCAGGGGCAGACATTTTACCCCTGCCCTACTCGGAACTGCACGGTCAGTAGGACCGAAGTGAGTAATGTATGTTTACTTACGCATAATTCCTCGTCAACCAGAGTGCTCTTTTCCAGAGTTGGAAGTATTTATATACGTTTGAAATAAAGGATTCACCACACGAACGCCTTTATATTTCATCATATTTTAAGCTCTAACGTTTAATGTTGAATGTATCCAGCACTCAATGGAATAAACCCATCACATATCAGATACTGCATTATATTGTATGCTTGATTTGTACTTTATATATATGTAAATATATATATATATATATATATATATATATATATATATATATATATATATATATATATATATATATATATATATATATAGTATTTGGTATACTAAGCATTACTGAGTACTTGACAAATTATTTTCAGTGCTCTAAAAGAGAAGTCCTGTGTCAGACAATGTTTAGTATGACATCGTCCAGATCTCCCTATGAACTTTAATAATTGTTTTTTGATAGATTTTTTTATTTCATGCATGTGTTTCTATATCGTTTCGCACTTGCTACTCAATATTTGTTTATTTATATCAAGATATGAATTTGGAATATGTTTTTATGTATGTTTTGTTCGTATCTACACATGTTTTAAAACATTTATATGTATCCAGTGTAATTTAATGTCCCCATGCACTTGAGAACACTCAAGAAACTACTAATTATTCCGATTAGACGTCCATACTTTAATTTTTCATCACTGTCAGTAACGGCTCATTTGAAAAGACGTAAATTAGATAATATGCCATTCATATATATATATATATATATATATATATATATATATATATATATATATATATATATTAGAATTTCATTCTGTGTTGATACGTACCAGATTCACAATGTGAAAAATGAGCTTTTTATGATGTATAAACCAATTTTAATTTTCAACGGGGCATTCATCAGGATAACTATTTTTGATAGGACCATTTTCTTCAGACAATTACGTTATACTTGGAAACTGTTTAATCGGAGGATTATTGCATTGAGTTTTTTTTTATTTTTATCATTGCAATTTAGTGTGTGTTAGTGTGTGGATCTGATTGAAAGTAGAGGCGCCGGGATTAAATTGAATTTGAAAGTTTCAAATATCAAAAAATAAGGAAGGTAGATTTACAAAACGAACTTCAAAAAAGTTCTTGCCCGTCCGCTGGATTTTTTTTACACATGAGTGATAAGACCGACTGATCATTCAGACGACTAAAAGACCCCCAATTCTGTGTGGTATAATCAAGAATTGCAGCTTCTCAGGCATCTAATTTTACAAAAAATCATAAGAATATATATATAGGTGTGTGTGTGTGTTTGTTTGTTTGCGTATGTTAGAATTTAAACATATATATATATATATATATATATATATATATATATATATATATATATATATATATATATAAGTATGGGTGCATACACGCACAAGTACATGAACATAGAAAGAGACAGGGATATATATATATATATATATATATATATATACCTGAAGGGTATGATTGAACTCTATTTGAAAATTATATTTGTGTATGTGTTTGTAAGTGGACATGGGTGTGTCTAGAAATATATGTAGAAAGGGAGAGAGAAAGAGAGAATACAGACACAAAGTCAGAATTGGATATATATATATATATATATATATATATATATATATATATATATATATATATATATATATATATATATAGGACTGCACAAAATAAGTTGAACAGTTTGTTTTAGAACAACTGTACCTTCAGAATACAATCTGATAAATGAACCAACTGAACAATGGATGAAAGTTTCATTCTTCAAAATGCTTTTACATAATACGTAGAAAATAAACCATATCGATCAATTGCATACCCCGGCAGAGAAATGCTAAATATGCGACCAAGTATAAAGATCAAATGCACCAAGTCTATCTCAAGAGTTCGGGGTACTTGAACAGTGTGTATGAACTGGACGTAGCACGGATTTTTGCAGCTTCACTTAAACAGCACTGTTTTTACTGAATCGGCCATTTCTATCTCCATCTGACATGGCAGGCATTAAAGGGCATACTCTGCATCGAATTTCGCTTCCACCTGAAAAATATACTCTAGAAACCATTCGAATGTAGTGTTTGCTGATAATGCTTCGAGCCGCACATTCATCATGGTTACAAACGCTTCAAGGACGGATTAGTTTCTGTCTACGATGATGAGCGTTTTGGGCAACAGCCGATACTGAAAAACACGGCAAAATCGCTTCAGACTATTCGTGGGGATCGCCGAAAAATTACCAATGATGTTGGTGGAATCGGAAGATAGTTGTGCAAAATCTTTTAACGCATTCCGGCGGGCGTTTTAAACACAAGACGCATTGCTGTAAAATTTGCGATGAGACTGCTGACCAAAGATCAGAAATATCATCACGTTGCTGGCTGAATAGAACTCAAAGATCAAATTAGAAATTAATCTAACTCCATTGCAAAGACCATAACTGATAATTTATTACAGGTTTGTGTAAATGATTGTGAGCCAAAGGAGTAGTCGTCATATTTGGGTTTATGGTAATAACCGTGAATCAAAGCAGCAGTCGTTGCATTGGATGTCATCAAAGTGATCGCTGTCGAAAGAAAAAGAGAGATGAAAAGTGTATCAAGTTTGCAGCAACTTCCAGTCATTTTGATCAAAAAGCGCTGTCCACAAGGAATCCATCCCCTCAGCTCAAAATGTGAACGGTAAATTTCACTGAGTGGTTATGGAGGAGCTAAGGGAGACCATTCGGTGTGAACGTGCTGACAAGTGAAGAACTTTGACTTGGCTCTCCGCCATCACAAAATACTCGGCCACATGTCAGAAATGTATAGAAAAGTTCTTTGCTTCTAAAAAACATGACAGCCATTTTTGTCCCCACGCCTTTTTCCTGTTCTTAAAGATGAAATTCTGGCTTGGAGTCCGTCGGGAATCACAATAGGCACTCGACACAGTCAAACCTGAAGATTTCAAGCTATGCAAGGAATCTGGCAATAAATAATTGGTTAACTATTTGGTAGCTAAAAAAAGGACCACTTAGATAACGACAGTGTTAGATAAGTAATCTTAAATGGTCAAAGTCCCCCAAGATTTATCCGTGCTGAATTATGTTTTGTTTACTTCTTCTGATGTGTTTGCAGAAATTCTCAAGATTTATATTACTTATATATTAATGCAGATATACATATATATCTATATCTATATCTATATATATATATATATATATATATATATATTTATATATACTTGCACACATGCAGACATATATATATAGATATAGATATCATCTTTGCAGTCTGCATGCAATGTGGACGACATTCTGCAAATGCAAGTATCAAATCCTCAACATATTCATAATTTTTTCTCCCATTTACTTATGAATTTAAAATACCAAACCGTTTTGCATATATTTGACACATGATTATCTTTTAGACTGTCGGGCGCCATTCCTTGGTGTTCGGTGTTGGCTTTCTCCCATGGAATTAAATCTAAAAAGCAGTACAGAGTTCAAATTCAAAAATATATAATTTAAATACGCTTTCAGGCGGAAATTCTTGTGACATATCCTTAAGTGTCACGTGTTTCGAATGCCACTTGCATACGCGCATAAATAAATCAATTGCTTATTTATCCAAAACTATGTGTACGCTACTGTTTATATTTGTGTGCGGATTGAGTGTGATGGTCTATGTGTGTGAGAGTGTGACTATATCTCGGTTTTTATGCCTTTTTTCTACACGGCATTATCTTCTTTATACATGCGTACATATTTACGAATGTGGTACGAGATGTTGTGATGGCACAGAATAGGCGAAGTCATTTCAAAATCTGACTGGCTCTTTTTGCGCTGATTTTGCCCTAGTGCCTGAGGGGAAGACTTAAAACCACTCTCCCTTAGACCCTTTCCCATCTTTAGATATCTGGAAGAATGTCTCGTCAATAGTATGCAACGGTGGTAGACAGAGAAAGCAAAGAATTTGAGAACAATTAGACAAACCATTTTCCGGGCCCCGACAGTGGCTGCCCCAAAAATGAGAACACTCATTTAAGTTTACTTGTTAGTTGAGACACACGCGTATATAGATATATAATTATTGTAAGGAAATTGATATGTATCCGTTAGAATGATTACAAATTGCGTTTTATCATATTGAAACTCTCACTTAGAATTATCCCCATTATGACTCGGCGAATATATAATTTGGCCTAGTCAATGTAAATAGAATAAACAAGTAAAGAAAAAAGGGCTGCTGCAGGAATCGAACCAGCGACTGATAAGGTAGCTGCTTGAATGTAGCGTTGCTCTTAACATCGGGTTAAACCGTAACGGTAATGCAAAGGCACAAATAACTGTTTCAACTCGAAATTCCCCTTTTGCTTATTCACGGTCTATATCTGCTCAATTTGTTACTTTCACCGTTACTATTATGTTAATGAGAAATGGATATATGATCCTACAGAATGATAATAAATTGCGTTATATCATACTGGAACTTTTATTTGAAATGATCTCCAATTATTCCTCGGATAATACATCATTTAGTCTTGGCAATGTAAATAGAATAAGCTATCAAAGAAAATGCAACTTGCTTATTCTATGTACATTGATTCGGCCAAATGATATATTCAGCATGCGATGACAGAAATCATTTCTAATGAGTTTCAATATAATACAATATAATTTATAATTATTCATATATATATATATATATATATATATATATGAATGCAAAGAGTGAGGGAAGATTATTTCCATATGTATACATTTATGCATGAAGTTATACATCGAATGGTATGCATTAAGTCCTATCATAATTCATTCCATTACACAAAATGGAGATGTTTTTGAATAAAATTATTTGCCAAATGAGTCTTATTTTATAGACATATATATGAACTATTTTAGTTTATGTATGTATATATATATATATATATATATTTAATGAGTAAAATTTTTTTTAATCATCGAAAAACATCTTTGTTCATTTTATAACTGCACTACTGATGATATTTAGAACTTTTTTAAACTAAGCTCTACTTAATACACCAATACATTTACTCACGTTTGTTGGATATTTTATTATTGTTCTCATATATACACATGTGTGTGTGTGTGTGTGTGTGTTTGCAGAATGTTCCCAAAAATACACACTGTGAAAAATAGGATTCCAGTCATTAGGCGATTCAGAAATTCGAAATTCCAATTATGTTAATCTCACAAGATCTATTCCTATTGTCTTTGTTTATGTAATCTGGCAACAGTGGTTTCTATAATCTAGTATCTAAAAATATTAGAATATAATATCTAAGCAACCAGTCTTCATTATTATAATAGAACATGTTGGCCATGAATTAAAAGATGTGTTCAGAATGTCTATCATTGCTTGGTTGGAAGTCCTTCGCAGTCAATAACCGCCTGCATATTTTAAGGTTTTGAAGAAACCAGCCCTTGACACTGCTGGAGCTCCACCCGATTGCTTGGATGCATACTTGTCGTCTTTGTCCTAACTACACTCCATGCATTCTCATTGGGATCCAAGTCCGTTGAGATACCGGGCCTTGGAAGCAAATTGATGTGATGATTGGCAAATAGAGCAATGGTTGAATTTGCGTTATGTGTAGGAGTAAAATCCTGTGGGAACCCAAATTGTGCAGGACCAAATAACTTTTCCACTGACAGCATCATGAAGTGTTCCAAGGTCTTTTTTGGTAGACTGCTGCGTTGACTGTGACTTTGAGAGAGCACAGTTGCCAAATACTGGCATAGAAGTGATGCCATATCACTGCAGGAACTTGAAGCTAGTCTTAAAAACAACTGGAGTTTCTCGACTCCAAACTATTCAACTTTGGTTTCCTAACCAGATACAAAAGTTACTCCATTCAGAAAACATCACTTTGGACCATAGCCCAATATTCAACTACTGCCCCTTCTCGGTCCCTATCAGGTGGTGGCGTTTCAACCATCGGAAAGAAGCTTAGTTCTAGGTACTCGTTTCATGCATCCCATCCCTGGAAGTCGACAGGGCGTGGTAGTCCCTTGATTCACTCCTACCTCTGACCACGGTGTACAGATCTCCTCTAAACTGTGAAACAGATTCTCCTTGCTGCTTCATGCTTTTAGCAACTCTTCTGGCTACATCTAGCTCGTTCAGATGACGTTCATCGGACAAGGATTACTGGGAACAACCGGCATTTTTAGCGATATTTTTCTTTTCTGTCTTCTCTTTCGGAATGAGTCGATGATTATTATCTGGACAACTGTTTGAAGTCTTACCCATGATTGCAGAACTACGTTTCATTCCATAATAAAGTGAATAAATTCATTAACTGATTATGCGATGACATGTTTGTCTGTTCTGAGGCTTGATTTCTAATAATCTTTTGATGGAAACTACTTTTGCTTGATTACACCAACAAAGATACTATGAATAGATTGGCTTCGGTCTTGTGAGACCAACACAATTGAGAATTAAAATTTCAGAATTACCTGATGACAGATATCCAATTTTTTCACAGTATTTTATTTTTTATCTATTTTTCAAAACATACTACACACACAAATACACATGCACACACACACACACACACACACACACACACACACACACACACAAATATAAGAAATGGACATATTTGGTCCGACAGAATGAATTATAAATTGCGTTACGTTACATAGAAACTTATTTGAAATGATTTTCCGTTGTAACATGGTTGATATACCAAATTCTCATCTTGTTTATTCACAGTCTTTTCTGTCTCTTTCAACGCGATAGTATGTATTTAAGAAATGGATGTATTTAGCCCGACAGGATGAATTATAAATTGCGTTTTATTATAAAGAAACTTTCATAAGTATTCGGGAGGGCTATTTAGCATAATAATAAGTGCCCTACTACGTTGACGCGACTACCTATCGGTGGCAGGTTCGAATTCTGCAGCAGCCTCATTTGAATTGCTTATTCTATTCACGTTGTCTAAATTGAATTATATATTAACCGCGTAACGACGGCAAATTATTTCATATAAGTTTCTAAATAATATAACGCAATTCATAATTCTTCTTATCTATATACATTTTTTATCTATATTTTTATACATATATGTATATAAACTAAAAGTATACTTGTATTTTAAACACGGTTTACCATTACACTCTCCCAGCCAAACAATGGTCTCAGTTGGTTTCAAATTAACAGATACCCGTGCGTGCGAGAAAAATTCGTTTAACGAATCAATTTGCTTTTTTTTTTTAAATCCTTTTCTCTCTTTCCACGTTTTTCTTTATGTTTTTGTTTTCGTTTTTTACGCATTTTGTCCTTCCATCTTTTTCGTTTTGCCTCTTGTAATTCGTTATTTCTGCTTCTGTGCCATTCCAACAATATAAGCTCCGGCAAATGCTAATCTGAGAGCGATTAAAGAAAAATGCTAATTACTTGAAAAAAAAAAAAAAAAATGAAAGAAATGAAATTAAAAATATCCATTATTCATAATGCGCCAGAAACTTCCTAAGAGAAATTTATGAGATTTCAAGTTTCTTGAAGCAGTGCTTTGAATTTACAGCAGAGTTAAAAGCCGTACGGAACCGGAAAAGGATAGAATGCATATTAGAAAATTGTATGCATCTCCTGTGCTCTATTATTATTATTATTATTATTATTATTATTATTATTATTATTATTATTATTATTATCATTATTATCATTATTATCATTATTATCATTATTATTATTATTATTATTATTATTATTATTATTATTATTATTATTATTATTATTGTTATTATTGTTATTATTGTTGTTGTTGTTGTTGTTGTTGTTGTTGTTGTTGCTGACGTTGTTATTGTCCTTGTTGTTTCAGCTATTCGTTTGTTTGGATGATACTTCTAGAGGTTATCGCTGGAAGTAAGCGTAATAACCAGTCGCCTCAAGTCCTCCAACCCCAGTAGCCGTTATAGTCCGAACAGTCTCAATCCATCCACCAATTTCAAATTTATTCAATATCGACCAGTGTTTTTTGTTTTTTTTTTTTTTTTGGGGGGGGGGTTGCAGTTCCCAGTACGCCAAATATTATGAGTGTAATCCTAATTTTCCTGGGAGGGATCTCGGTGGGTTTTTATTTTTTTCTTTTTTTTTTTTTTCTTTTTTTTTAATTATTTTCACTTCCTTCCCTAATCACTTTGTAATCCATTGACGCAGGTGTGTCTGAAATCCGGCAATTCAATTTCTTTGTTTGCGACTCTCGGATTCTGACTTTTCACTTGGATTGGGTGGTTGGTCCGGAAGTCCCAGGGTATCTCGTTTTTTGTTTTTTTGGGTTTTTTTTTTATTTCATTTTCCACGACAGCCTCATATTTTTGCTAGTACTATTTGAATCGTCGTCGTCATCATCATCATCATCATCATCATCATCATCATCATCATCATCATCATCATTACAAGCACCAGCAGCCTTTGAGCGTCCGTCGAAGGGACATAAACTTTCCTCAACGTTTGCCAGACCCTGCGATCATGAGCGTCGTGGAGCTAGTACTTTCTGAACTTGTCTAGTTCGTTAAATCATCTTGTTCTGGACCACAATTCCGCATTTGATATCAGGGGATCCACCTAGTGAGTCGTAATGTCCAGCGGTTGTCTGACATTGCCACTTGAGTTTTATAATGGATTCTATAATATTTCCGATTTTTTATCGTAATAAGTTGTACTGTCTTGCCATCTCGTCACACTGTGAGGAATCTTAGTATTTTTTGATAATTTTCGCTCGGACCACTTGATATCTTTGTTTCTGAAGGTTGGAAATGTGACAGTTTTCATGTTTATTGCATCATTCCACAAATCCTACGATTCATTTATTTTACTTACTCTAATTTCTTGCAATATTCTTCTTCTTCTTCTTCTTCTTCTTCTTCTTCTTCTTCTTCTTCTTCTTCTTCTTCTTCTTCTTCTTCTTCTTCTTCTCCTCCTTCTTCTTCTTCTCCTTCTTCTTTTTCTTCTTCTTCTTCTTCTTCTTCTTCTTCTTCTTCTTCTTCTTCTTCTTCTTCTTCTTTTGTGTCATGTGCTTTAAATTTCAACAGAGAGATTTGTAAAGCTATTCAAATCAAAACTGTTGATTAGAATTTTAAAAAATATATCTGAAAATCTAATTATTTTTTAATTTCCATTTAGCGTTTTGGAACTATGACATTTGATGGAAATTTGATTTAAAGGCTTATAACAAAGGAATTCTAGAAAATGCATAGATAAATCTCAGAAAAAAAAAGAAAATTTATCGTTTAATTAAAAAGTAATTAATTCATTTAAAAATTTCAATAAATCGAAAATAGAGCTAAGTAAGGATTCGCTTTTTTCATATCTCCAGAATTTCACACGTCATTAGCAGAAAACAGCGTCTTCTTGCTATTTCTTTGGAAAAACATTTCAAGCAGTCGTTGAATGACGTGAAACGAATTCATGCAAGTATGCGACTCCCCATTGACAAAAAGAATATTTTTGTTCTAAGTCTGGAGTTGACTTTGATTTCCTTCTCTAAACAGAACTCATCAGCATTAGGGGCACAAATCGATATGTAAAATCTACATTCCCCTGTCGTGACTTAGATTCAACACCAACTGTTTGTCAGGAAGCTGCGTTACTGATTGAGCCAAGTTGACAAGTCTAAGATATTCGCTAAAATTTATGATACAGATACGCACGGGCTTATTCCATTCTAATGAATAAACACATTTATACATACAAAATTGTTTTTAATATATATTGGATATAAAAGTTGCAGTAAATATCTTCAGAATTTGAAGAGGAGTTTGATCCTACTGCAACCAGTCTTTTTTATAGCGATTTTTTTTTACGGTGATTCGGCAAAAGTCTTAAACTACGTAAACTTTCACATCCTTGCTATCAATAAGCAGGAGTCAATGAAACCAAATCCTTTCAAATAGTATTCCATCGGACTGTATCCTTCCATCTTTTTTCTCAAATCTTTGCCCTCGATCTTCCCCAAAGTGGATTCATGCCACATTTTGACAATTCTCAACTTGAACCACCAGATTTCTTTCAAGATTTTCACATGTAAAGCATTCTATAGTGGAATAGATCGTAACCGACGACGTAAACAGGGTTTCAGCCTTAGGATATTGCGCATGGCCAGAGTTACCCAACTAATTACATACTTGATATATCATTTAGATGAACAATGGAGCGGACATAATGTTGAGGATACTCAAATATCATTCAGGATTGTTCAACTTGGATTAGGAAGAATTTTATAGGAATATCACCAAATTTTAGGAGGAAGAAATTTTGTCGTGCTCTCATGTGATCGGTGTGTTAATCTTTGTATCGCATAAAACATTAAAGGAGATAAAGATAAGTTACATTTATAAAATAATTTATCCAGATGTGAAAAATACCTTGAATGTTCTTCTCTTTAGGAGTGGAATTCGAAAAATGTAAAAAAAAAATATATAATATGAATAAATAAAATGAGTCGTAGCAAAGCTTATTCTGGCGTCTATGAAAACACCTGCACATTTCGAACATGTTTAAAAAAAAAAACGCCTTGTTCATCAATATGACAACAAGATTCAAATTAAGTCGAATGCTCACCGAGTTATAAAAAAAAATTAAAATCTCATATGGGCGTATTTCTGAGCTTAAGATTCGATTCTGACTAAATTTCACGGAAGAATTTTGGCTATGTTAGAGAAATGGCAAGTGTCTATCGGGGATGGTTTGCAAAGTTTAGAAAAGGAGATTTTGAACTCGATGACAAAGAATGCCCTAAAAACCTTTGAGTTACGAAACATGAGTTGGAGGAGCGTTTGAAGGAATAGGCAACATCTGAACAGATAATACATGAGCCAGAAAGTCGAGCGTGGTTTTTACTGCATGATAACGCCTGTCCTCATGTTGCAAATGAGATGCAGCAAACGATCACGGGGCTGGAATGGGAAGGTCCTTTCATGCGCAGCATATTTTCCAGACCTGTCACCTACAGACTACCGTTTGTTTCGGTCTATAGAACAAATTTTGTTTGGTCAGCTGTTCCAATAATTTTATGATATTAAAAATGTTTTATGATGGAATCCATAATCTAACTGAAATTTCATCTAAAACTAAGGTAAATACTTTAATGGTCGAATGATAATATCTATATATATCACGCACATGTACCTGACATGGAGAGATCATGAGACAGTGCGTTATATCAGGAAAAAAAACATGTTGTGATTAGTGGTGTACTGCAGTTGACTGACATTCTTGTAACGTGACTAGCCCAATGCCATTTTAGGTTTTTAACGTTTTCTGTGATATCTCGGACTCCCATTTTTTTTCTAATATACCGTGTTGTCTCATTATCTCTCCACATGAGATTGAGCATGATTCTCTCGCGTGCATGTTGCATGGTTCTCAGTTTGAAAGTCAATCTTTCGGTTAGGTTCCACGTGTCAACTCCATAGATGACTATCGGGAGGATGCATAGGTTGTATACCTTCTTTTTAGGACAAGTGGTATTCTCTTGTTATTGAAAATTGAGCTTGCTCTACCGAAAGCTTGCCAGCTTAGTATGATTTTTCGCTTTATTTCTTCTTCTTTTGTGGATTCTGTGGAGATTCGTTGTCCTAGGTAGATGTAGTGGTCCAATTTCTTCAGCTCTGTGTTTTCGATATCAATCGTTTTCTTTGTCCTCAACATGTTTGTTGTACAGGTCATTTGTTTTCCTGACGTTCATGTGAAGGCCAACTTTCTTGCTTCATTCAGTTCGTCCAACATAATTTGGAAATCATGATAGTTCTTAGGAAAGAGGATGTTGTCAGCAAATCTTATGTTACTTGGGTATTCACTGTTTACTCTGATTCCTTTGTATTCCCATTCTAGGTTTTGGAACATCATCTCAAGACTGGCTGTGAAGCGTTTGGATGAGCAGGTATCACTTTGTCTCGCTGAAAGGGCTCATTGAATGTAGCCTCAAGAAAACTGCTGTTTTGATAGATATGTTGCATTACTCTAAGATATACGAAGTGTATACCTTGCTGTGCGATGGCATCAATGACCTTTTTAATGTCAACAAATGCTACAGTGAGTGACATTCTATAGTCTGCTGCTTTCTCTTTTTGTTGGTTCACTGAAGGGAAATGGTCGCTGGTTGATTAGCTTTTACTGTAGCCTGTTCGTTCCATGGGTCGGTTTCCATCTAGCGTTTTGATGTTTCGGTTGGTGATCACTTTGGTGAGAGTTTGTAGATGTAATTGAGTAAGGTTACTTTTTTGTATTATAGCATTATGATTGCAGCATTCCAATCTTCTAGGACTTTATTCAGTTTGAGAGATAAGTTGAAAAAATCACCAGTTTCCCAGAGATTACTTCTTTAGCTTTTTTTTCTGTAGGTCGATGGTGATGTTATCAGGTCAATGGACCATTACTTTCTTTTTTTTTCTTCTTTGATTGCTTGCCTGCAGAGTAACTTCCAGGAAATCATCATATTGATCGTTCTCAGTTTGTGTTCCCTGTTCATTGTTCTTTGTCATTTGTTTGGAAGGATAGAAAATTTTGTAGAATTCCTGGGCACGTTAGACAATTCTGTCCTTATCTGTTGTTAGGTGTCCATTTGCTTCGAGCACTCTAGTTATTTGCTTTTTCCCTGTACTGTTAGATTTTCTAATAGTTTTGAAGCCCTACCTTTTTCGAAATTACTTTCAATCATTACTGACGCGAATCTTCTTCTATCTTCTCTTTGTTTCTTTTTGGTTGGTTTTGTTCAGTTCTGTTGCTTCAACCTTTTCTATTTTTGTTGATGGTGGCTTGAAGTTTCTGCATTTTTTTCATGAGATTCTAGGTCTCTTCGGTGAGTTTACTTATGGTTTGCGTGCTGTGTGGCTCAAACATATTGACAACTTCAAATTGGGAGATTATTGCTGAGCTCGTGGATGTCCTGTTCTGCTTCGGTAAGGAGTTCAAATCTGTTTTTCGGTTCCAGCTAGAATGATCGGGTGAGCTCTTGTTGAACGTTGAGTGGTTGCAGTTTGGTGTATAACATTTTCATGCGTTTTATCGTGATGTTGATTTGAATTTTGCATCCTCCCAATCTATGGTAACTTCCTACATTGACGTGATTTGAGCTCCTCCAAGTCCACTTCCTATTTGTTTCTTTTTTTAAAGAAAGTGTTCTTGATTTTGAGCCTGTTTGCCATTGCAAAATTTACAAGATCTTCATCCCTCTCATTAGGTATTTTTTATCCGTACTTGCCGACGTATTTTTCATTGCCTCGTCCTACTTGGCCATTAAAATTTTCCATAATGATGTTGAATAATTTTTTGTTTTTTGGAAGTATGGAATTCAAGATGCCGTAGATGTTGTCTATCTCTTCGTTGGTTGACTCTGATGTGAGAGCGTAAACTGGAATGATATTCAGTTAGTACCTCTTTGAGAGCTCTACAATGACACTGGCTATACGGTAGAGATGACTTTGAATCCTACGATATGGTCTTCGAGTTTTTTATGAATAAAAAGCCGAATCCGCTTTGTTTTCCTCTTCTTTTTCTGTAGTTGTATAGAAGGTGTCTGTGGATCAGTTCGATTAGATTTTCTCCGGTTCTTCTCATTTTGGTGATACCGATAATATCCCATTTGATGTTTTTTATTTCATTTTCCGGATCAGTTAAGTGCATATCTGTTGAGAGTGTCGTGGCCTTATAGGTTCATGTATATAGAGTTGTTCTGTTGGTGATGTTCTTTGAGTTGTGTTTTTGTTTAGGTAGTCACATTTGGGGCACATAACCAAAACCCAAAGTAAGTGATAGAGCTGGGCCCGTTGGAGCTGTTTGACCAGCAGGAACAGTCGTTTTCCTGGTGATGTTTTTGGTTTTGTGCTTGGGTCGTCACCCTTGGAGCACATCATATCCCATCCAAAGCAAATCATGTGACAGCGCCTTTTAGGACCGATGACCCTGCAGAAACGACCTGTATACTTTTGATCTTGTAAACCATGGAGATTGTTAGACTTAGACCACACCCTGCCACGCTGGCCCATGACACGTTAATAGGGGGTCTGAGTAATCAGTACTACTCGTCGGTGCCCATCACTATCCCATATATCATGTGGCAGGTTGCACTGGGTTACGTGTTTCTAGTAGCGGGGGTTGATCCCCAAACTGACCCTCTTACGCTTGTTGGCAGTATTTGTGAGAGTCTGAATTGAAATCTGCGTTTGAATGTATCTCAGAGGTTGATATATTGAAGAGTTACATTAATGAAATTTGTTCCAGAAGATTTAAACATTCTAAAGTCTGATTTTCCTTTGTGAATTTCCAATCGATAGTCCCAGAGTTTTAGAAATGAGAAACTGAGTATGGTACTAAAATGATTCAAGCATGAAAAACCATTCAGTCCTGGAAAGGTTTTTTTTTTTTTTCCTGTGTGTTTTGGCGGATCAGAGCGGTGACCATTCCCTGATAGTGTGTATTTTTGATTTGTTTGTTTTTGGGGGGTTATTTTCCATCTTCGGGGCCTAATTCAACATTCCACCTTTCCTTGTATTGTGTTCTATGTTTTCAGGTATTCATTTACAAAGGAATGGTTGGTCTTGCGTTTAAAGGTACTTGAAAAGGGATAGATCTGTATCCCTTGGTGTCTGATCTGTGAGAACTCAGGTGGATGATATTGGATTGCTCATACCTCTTCCTCGTTTCCTTCAAGATTCGACCTAGAATGAGTCCTGGAATTTTACTTAATACGAGACTAATTGATTCTTAGCAAGGCAGTTAGAAGGAACAGCTTAACGGAAACCCAGCATCCGAAAGTAGGAGGAATCGACCTTCTTTCTAACACTTGTGGTTCGCGAATAAAACCTAATTTGATAGATGTAGATGATGGTTGATTCCGACCTACTGTGATCCGAGTATCCCTTGTTTCACGAGGTTGTCATGCGGTTGTACGTTACCACTTTCAGCTTGTCTACTTTCGGGAGAATGAAGGAGAGGGTGATACGGGCAGTCTTCGGTTAAAAATAAGATTTTCTTGAAATTCGATTCTATAAACATCAACGGGTATGTAGTTCGTCAGGCACAATAAGAATGATACCCGTAATTACTGATTGCTACAAGAGGTATCTCCAATTTTTAGAACAGGAAGAAAACATGCCTGTAAACAAATAACGATTTGTTACTAATAAATAATGTTGTGGGGGGGCTTGGTCTGAAATAAATATTGCTTCCGTCAGACAGTTGTAGGAATCGACCTTCTAACAGTTATGGTTTGCAAATTCCCCTGTAATTACCACTATCACATTTTCTTGATACTGATCTAAAAATCTAGAACAACCAACTTCGGAATCCTTTTTTTTTTTTAAACTTCGATGACACCCATGAAAGGTTTGAACTAGAAAAATTTAACAAAAAAGATTTTGTCTAATATTTTCAACAATGTATGCTCAAATGATACATATATATATATATATATATATATATATATATATACATATATGTGTGTGTGTGTATGTGTGTGTGTTCCAATGGAGTAACTAACTGTTAGATCAAGGGAGTGTGCCGTTGAGGTTAAACGGTTATATAGTTTTACAGTGGCGATATTGTCTCCAGCGCTCCCCTCCACGCTCTTGTAGCAGTACTGTAATTTACAGTTTCACACCAGTAACCCCGGCGATTATCGCTGAACGGTAAGTGACAGTAAGTGTCCGTAGGTCTTCTGCCCTCCTCTAATATCACATCTCATCACTCTCTCACCTATCACAACCGTGCCGTGGTTCGTACTTCCACCACTATTTGGGTGTTGTTTTTTTTTTCCTTTTCCTTCTCCCTCCTCTGCTAGGCCACTGCTAATAGCTCGGGCCGGAGATCTCATATTTCTTGGTATTCATGCTGTCCTTACCAGTGCTATGGTCAGCACAGTCTTGATGCTTCCTTTTATCCCGAGTTAAATCTCGCTTTCAGGGTCTTTGGTATGGGTCCAAGAGCACCTATCATTACTGGTACTACACTGACTTTCACGTTCTACACCATCTTCAGTTCTCTTGACAAATCCTGATATTTTTCCTGTTTTTACCTTCTTCCTCTTTACTCTATGGTGTGTAGGTACGTCTTCGTCTATCATTTGGCAGGTTTTTCTCTTCTTGTTCACGATTACTTGGTCCGATCTTCTCGCTTGGATAGGGTAGTCAGTTTGGATGTATAAATCTCAAAGCAGTTTGTGATCTCAATCGTCCAAGACTGACTCTGGTTTGTGCTGGCACTACTATTCTGCGTGCTTAAATCCCATTCGCTTGCTCAGTTCACAGTGTATCACTGTTGTTACTCTCTCGTGTCTGTGTTCGACTGGGTTAGTTGACTACATTCACTAGTTGGGTGGTTTACAGTCTCGTCCCTTTCCGCAAATAGGCCGCTTTGAATCTTACCACTGGTTCACTGATCTTGATCATTCTGAGGCGTTCAAGTAACCAGCTATGTGGAATCATACCGTATACCTTTTTAAAGTCTATCCATCCCATTGAAACGTTTTCCTTCGCTTTTTTACTTCTTTTAAGATCATCTGGTCGATATAGAGCAAGTAATTTGCCGCCTTGGTTCACTTCCTGCATCTTTTCTGTTATTCTGGCAATAGTCCCCTTCCTTCCATGGATATATGCTTTCTCTCCGCTATCCGTCCGTTCAGGATTTTACATATGAGTAGTAGGCATGTGATTGGTCTATAATTGCTTACTTGGTTGCCTTATTCATGGTCCTTTCTGATGATGGTGGTTCTGATCTGGTCATCCGTTCTGGGTCTTTGTCTTCATTTGGGAAACTTTTTAGTTGATGCGTGAGCCTGTCATGTAATGAGGCGAATGTCAAACTTATATCCGTATATCCATCAGGTCCTAGTCCTCTCTTGCTATTTTCAGGCATATTTCGAAGGAAATTCATTCAATATTATTTGTTCTCCATTGTCTATCTCCTTGAGTTTTCTTTTCATGTTCCTGGGCTCCGTTGTGTCTTTTCGGGTGTCAGCATATGCTGTTCCAGGAATTCTTTGTCTCGGTGGCATCTGGCTTTATACTTTGTTTTTTTTTTTTCTCCGTTCTGATCCTGGTAAAACTTTCGCTCGTCGTTTTTGAACCTGCAGTTTTGTGTGTATTTGGAAGTCCTCTGTCTATTTCCCTTCAGTCTTCTTTGGTGTATCTCTTCCACTGCCACGGGGATAGTCTTACACATGGCCTGTTCATGTATGGTGCATTTCTCAGTAATCCTCCATCTCTCTCTCTGAAGTTGTGAAATCAGTCTATCTAATCTTGTTTTCCGGTTGGGGTTTTTCCTTCCTCTTATTTGGTGTTCTTCCTTGTGTTGTAAGGTGCTCCGTTACCATTTTAGTGCTAGCGTAGATTAGGTTGTTGAGCTCTGTTGAGCTTTTGATTTCGATATTCTGTAGGAAACAATTAACATGTTTGGTCGCTTCTTTAAGTTTTCTCCTCGTCTTTGTCCCTAAGTGTTGGCTGTGTCGTTTCTCCTTTTTGCATAATATCTTTTCAATATTTGTATCCGAGCTTCCTCGTGTTCCGTTGGGGTGTCAGCGTCTCTTTCTCTCTCTGGTTTACGCCTTTGTTCAGGGATTTATTTTTTGTGCAGAGTTTGTTTCAGTTTCCTCGTTTACTATGTTGGTTGTGCTGAGAGGTCCCTCTTGGGGTAAACCACTTTCTTCTATTTTCATTTCATTGCAGATCTCTTGTGGTTCTATCTCTGTGGTTCTTTCTTTGTTTTTCTGGGTTTGTTTCGTTTGATCAGCCAAACGCTGGTTTGATACCTCCACGGTGAATTTTTCTTTCCATATCAGTATTATTATTATTATTATTATTGTTGTTGTTGTTGTTGTTGTTGTTGTTGTTGTTGTTGTTGTTATGGTTGTTGTTGTTGTTGTTATTAGAAGTAGAAGTAGAAGTAGTACTGTCATTTTTCATTTTCAAACCAGTTGCCTGGTTGTCACAGCTGGAGACTGAGTGACAGCAAGTCTCGACACGGTTCCAAATCTGCTCTCCACACTCCTACAGTCCATAGCAGTGTTTATTATTATTATTATTATTATTATTATTATTATTATTATTATTATTATTATTATTATTATTATTTGCAATCTCACACCAGTTGCCTGGTGGTAACTGCTGGAGTTTGAGTGACAGCAAGTCTCTTCAAGTCTCCAGCCGTTCTCTCCTAGTACTCATAGGTCGCAGTAATACGGCAGTTTACAGTTTCTCACCGATTGCCAAGTGGTCATAGCTGAAAGCTGAGTGACAATAAGTCTCCTCAGGTCTTCAGCCAACGTCTCTTATCTCTTTCACCTATCATGTCAGTGCTGCGGTTTGCAATTCCGCTTTCATTTCCTTTCCTCTGTTGGGTCACTATTGACAGTTAACTTTGTAGTCTTTATATTTCTAGCACTTTCCTCAGTATCCGTGCAGTTCCTAGATTATTATTATTATTATTATTATTATTATTATTATTATTATTATTATTATTATTATTATTATTATTATCATCATCATCATCATCATCATTGTCTTGGTTTAAGTTTGAGTTACAAAGCTATATTAGTATTGTATTGTTTCTCGAGGTTGGGTGTGATTTTGTATGTCAGTTTTAAGGTACCTGGGAGACTGTAGATCGAGGTTTAGTTTAATTTGTAGTACTATTACGCCGTTGGATTTTGATTATTCATGCGTTAGGAAACTTTTGGGTTAATTTTGTGTAGTTATCATTAGTCTCTTCACATATTTAGTGTATTCAGCAGTAGTTTATATTTATACGTACTATTTTGTTTAGAGTGATTTATCTTTATGGTATGACTTTAAATGATATATATGTGTTGCTGTTTATTATTTTGTTATTCTTTCATGTAGATAATGTGAATCTAGTTAGGTTAAAGCTAAGAATTTTCCTTTGTGTCTACATTTCAGCATCGTATCGTTTCTCAAGTTCAGAAGGTTCTATTTATCATTGTAGTTACAAATTCTTAGTTTTTTTACAGACACAAGCACCATTTGTCTTTAAAATTATTGATGGGTCTCGAGTTACAAATGATAGCCTATCTAACAAAAAGTATGAATTTCCCTTCTTAACGTTGCTATGGGTATTTTGAGGGTTCAGCTTGATTTTTTGTTCAGTGATTGAGAAAGGTCTATTGTGATTGTAGTATCTGGATTTCTACTGGACTTTTGAGATTCCAATGTAATATTTTTTTTACTGATTGTTCAGTTGTTGCGATCGTTGCCAAGTATATGCAGTTTTCGGTTGTGCATGGGTTGCTCACAAGGTATGCGTTTTCAATTCCCAAGTTATTTCGGTTGCATAATTTTTGCTCTCATTATCATTGCTGTTGGACCTCATTATTTTTTGTTCATTATGTAATTTCCATCACGTATTTCATATTCTTGATACAGCTGTATCTGATTTTCAAAATCTTTCAAAATCTTATATAGTGGGTTCTCTACGAGCAAATATTTGTCGATTTTTTGGAGGAAAACTTTTCCAATATCAATATCTATTAGTTAAGGTGTGTTGAAATGATTTTTCAGTGTCTGTTTCCCACCTTGAGTTCGATGTTACATATGTTAGTGTTGTTATTTATGTGTTCTATAAATGTTACTTCATCATTAAAACTACTTTTTCCAAGGCGTTATTATGAAATTCTTTCTTTCCGTCAAAGTTCTTTCTGTGGAACGAATTATCATTGATTCTAGTGTTGATAGAATTAGGGATCAGTTTTAGCACTGATATTAGGTGATTTGATTTGATGCTACTGTGCGTGGGGTCTTGGTAATCCTTTTTGTATGGTTGATATCGCCCAGGATTAGAATTACATTTAGGAAATCAACAACCTTTGAGTAAAGAATCAAAACTTTTTCAGCTTCAAAAAGGGGTAAGACGAGGTGATACCAACTCACCTAAACTCTTCACAGCCTTCCTCAAGATGACTAGACTGGGAAAACAAAGGAAACAAAATAGACGTCACATACATAAGTAATCACTGATTTGCAGACAACATCTTCCTTTTTGCAGAAAACCTCCACGACCTCCAACTAATGAACTGAACGAAAAAGCAAGAAAGTTGGTCTTCGCATGGACTTCAGCAAAGCAAAGATTATGTGCAACAATCACGTCGGAAATAAACACACAGCGATCAAAATAGAAACCACAAAGCTGGACAAAGTAGACAACTACATCTACCTAGGGCAACGAATCTCCATAAGATCCTCAAAAAAAGAAGAAACCAAAGAATAACTCTAGATTGACAAGTCTTCGGTAGAGTAAGCTCAATCTACAAGAACAATAAAATCCCATTAGTCCTAAAAAGAAAAGTATACAACCAATGCATCCTTTCGATAGTCACATATAGGGCTGAAACATGGAACCTAACCAAGAGACAGACCTGCGAACTGAGAACCATGCATCGTGCCCATGAGAGAAGCATTTTCAGCATCGTATGGAAAGACCATGGCAGCACAATATATTAGGGGGAAAACGAGAGTCCAAGACGTCCTAGAAACCATTACGGAACTCAAATGGCAATGGGCTGGTCAGGTTGTAAGGATTACAGACTACTGAATGACATCACAACTCATAATATGGATCCCCAGAGATCATATGCCTAACTGTGGTCGTCTGAATATGAGATGGTGAGACGAACTGGACAGATTCAGAATATTGATGAATCATGGGGGAGGTCTGTGTCAAACAACGGACGATATAGTACTGATGATGATGATGATGATGATGATGATGATGATGATGATGATGATGATAAACACTCACATACCGAAAACCAGACGCAATAATGACAAATTACCCATACAACTAAACATTCGAGCCACAACAATACGCTTATAAACCAACCCAACCCATTTTTGTAAGTGCAATGACAAAAAGATAGCAAAAAGTGAAATATCACTAAAACACTGTATACTTTTTGTCTTTTACTATACATATATATATATATATATATATATATATATATATATATATAGAGAGAGAGAGAGAGAGAGAGAGAGAGAGGGGAGACAGACAGAGACAGACAGAGACAGATAGACAGGCAGGCAGACAGATAGAGATTTCTCTCTGGTGCCAATGGTTGCAGTTCAATTTCCGGTTTAGCTATAGAATTCCAAATACTGATTTTCAAAGCTAGTAGACACTTCTAACATAGAATAAGAGTGCAACACTTTACAAATGGCCCTAGGCAGAACTAATCTAGGACCAGAAAAATATCAATAACGGTGATAATTATAAATCATAGATTTTAAAACTCAATGAATATGATTATAAAGTAAGCAGTTCTTTGGGGAGATTTTCCTTGCAATTAGTAATCACAATCTTTTGAACGGAACCTACCGAACGAATTCTATAGACTGTACCCTTTGCTCGAATGTTCAACTTTCGGCCTCCTGAGTAGAAACGATATTTCTTCTTTTAGGCTGACAACTAATGTAGTTTGCACGTATTTGGTCAGGAAAACCGCATTGTTTTTACCAAATACCCTTCCTGAATTTTTTGATAAACCTTATTTATCCTATTAAAGAAATTCAATATTTTCCCCATCTTTCTGCTTCAAGTTCTTATCTTAGAGGATGGGGATTTAAGTAAGACACTACATCAGCGAACCTGAGATTAAATCCGGTAAAATATCGACCGAAAATCTTATGAATCTATTTTTGAACAGTCATGGAATCATTCAAATTTTTGTAGAAGTCCCACGGGCTCCACGCTGTAATGTAATGGCTAACAAGCCATTACTACTAAAGCGAGTTTAATCTTCACGTTGTGCACCAAACTTGTGGCCCCATGCAGTACTAAGCTAAGCCTAGTAAATATTTGTAATGATATATATATATATATATATATATATATATATATATATATATATATATATATATATATATATATATATGAATGATCTAATTCCTTCTTCGTGATCTTTTTTGTAGATATAACCATTCGTCGGTCATCCGTTGGTCATTACACTTTGCCAATAATATTTCTCCACCGGCGTTTTGCCAATTTACACCAGAAGGATGATTTATTTGCTAACTATTCATACACAGTATTGATTTTGGCAGTGATTTTTATTTCCTTAACTCGTCAAAATCGTAACTACTCAACACTTTTAGTTGCTTTCCTGGATATCGTTTTTTTTGTTGTTGTTTTTTTTTCAATTCTAATATCAGATTTTACACGTACAGAGCACGACAATAAAGGAAAGTGCTTATTCTTTTGGAATTTATTTTGATTCTGTGACAGAGCTGCTGTTTTGGGTTGGTTTTTTTTTTCAGCGTGACTCATGGTTGCCTCTATTGCTTACTTGGCATCGGAGAGGAAAACTTGGGATCTCTCCTCTTCAATGACTAACTCCTGAGATGTCACCCGGGGACTAGGTAACATCTCCGGTTACCCTTCACAAACGAAAATAAAAACCAATTTGGAGCTTTATGCTACACGTTGCAAACACACGGATTAGCAAGAAAAGTCATTAAAATTCTGTCTCTGTCTCTCTATTTCTCTCTCACACTCTCTGTCTCTGTCTCTGTCTCTCTGTCTCTCTCTAGTTTTCAAAATTGAAAAATGTTATTTATTTCACGATGTTTTAAGCATGTTTCTTTTTCATTTGGGGGAGAGAGAAAAAAACCTGTTCCGCTTTGAGCACATACACCAATCTCTTTTCAATATACCGTTGAAATCCTATGTCCCTCCCTAAAAGTTATATACATGAGTGTGAACACTTTACGTTCTCAGCTCTCAGATTACAACATTTGTTTTTGGAGATTTTCTTTTTAACATTTTGGTGACATCTTGAAGCAATTCTGCTTTCAAACGTCCTCGGATCTAACGAGAATATATTCTTTTTGAACGCTGAAACTCAGCGTATATTAACCGTCGACTAAAACAGTCGAAAGGGGTGTAGGTTCTTCCATTTCAAAACCTGCCTCGTGGCTGAAATAGTTAAGTGTTTCTCACAGGAAGAATGGTCGCTTTTCCAGGATTTCTGATGCTGATTTTCTCGACGGGCAAGTTTTCCTCGTTTTGAATATTGATCTCACACCATTAGGGTACCTGGCGTAGTGTGATGGCTTGCAAAGAAGTTCCAGAATTTCATTTGCTAATAAAGTGAGTTCGAACCTCATCGAATGACCCAATGTTATAGCCTTATTCTAAAATAAGTAATTGGTCAATGACTAAAGCAAAATGTAAGAAAAAAAAATGTAAAGCAATGTTTAGTAAGTTAGTCTCGTAGATTATCACTACAGTAGATGGTTTGATTCTCATGGGGTTGTCCGTACTGGAGTTTTAATAGGCTTAACAGCAAATGTCGACACACATCGAAACATATAGTATCCAGTAAAGTTTGAACTCTCTGCTAATGTTCAATGTTCTGATCTGAACCATTGAAGAGCAGAGTGAAACAAAAAGAACGCGTGTCATTCGAGATCGTCGATTCACATCCGGGTACTCTGCAGATATAGCTTTGTCTCTTATTTGGCTTTATTGATGCAAGTTGAAATTTTTCCAAATTAAATCATCACATGACCTAATCAGGTATAATGATTGGTCCTTCATGGCATACCTTGGGACAGTAAGGATCACTTCGCCGTGCCCATCTCTTTCCATGTAGCATGCGATAGGTTTCATTAGGCCACATGATCGGGATTAATACCCAACCTAACCTGTTTGAAGAAGTGGGTTCATGCCTTCCCCCAAAGAGAACTATTGTGGAGAGAGCGCAAACAGTACATCTAGGGGTATTTCTATTGATCGACGGCTCCGCCTCAAAAATTAGAGAAAAAAAAATTCGTTAGTATTTTTTGTTCTTTCAACTATAAGACTTTCCTTTCTTGAGAAAATATATAAGTTTTGAAAGGTTTTGGGTTTGGGATCCTCTTTGAAATGTGTCTCCAATACTAATCTGGATCATATTTTCCACCTTCAGCACAAAAGTTCAGCTTTGACGTATTTGCTCACTCCTCTTCTAAAGATTTCAAAATGTTTTATTTGCAAGGATTTTTTGTGCTTTTATCAAGGTTCAAGAGGGAGCCTACGTGGGCTTCATGATAAAACACAAAAAACAAAAATACGAAAAACGAAAATTCTATTTTTTCAAGCATAAAGGCAAGATTTTTCTTTAAATTATTTTGTAAACTCCCACAAAAATATTCTAAAAACTATGCGAAAAAATAAGTAGAAATAAGAGAATTCCTGAAATAAATTAATTCCTGTCGGGGTAAAAGTGATTCATGTAAGCCGTACTTCTGCACGAATGGCAGAAATAATGGTCCAACGTGGTATTATGGTCATGTTATCAACAAAACCCCATTAACCATAAAAGATAAGAGATTTTCAAAACAGATGAATTCACCGAGTAAAGGAAGGTTTTGCGGATTGAAAGCACAAAAAATACTGTTCCATTTTTTTTTTCTATTTTTGATGGAGGATCATCATTGATCAGAAGTGGTCAGTTGGGGTTTGATCTCGCTTTTATTTCTCTTACTGTTAACCCATAGGTCAACTCAGCACATCCGGTTTGAAGCTATAGACCATCAATCACCAATACGTATGTATAGCGGATAGGGAACAATATACATGCCCCAAAACATCCGTCTCCAGTACAATTTAGTTTAAAAGTTCATAGAATCGTTAGTTTTATTTACATAGGCCAATTCATTGCAGTAGTGGCGTAATGGGGAAATACAGACTGGGACTGAATCTCAAGTGTCTCTATTATTCCTAAGAATTTGATCCTAACTTGGGAGTTGAGAGTCTAATTGAAAAGTGCTTCAGCTATCGAATATTCACTTATTCTTATTCTTATTCTTATTCTTATTCTCTCTCTCTCTCTCTCTCTCTCTCTCTCTCTCTCTCTCTCTCTTATATATATCTGATTATAAATTGTGTTGCATTATATAGAAACTCTTACAGGAAATAATAACCAATTATTACACAGTGAATGTACCATTTGGCCAAGACAAAATAAATAGAATAAACAATTGAAGAAAATGGGGGCTGCAGCAGGAATCGAACCAGCGACTGATTGGGGAGCTGCTACATAAATATTTATAAATGTATATATATATATATGTATATACATATGTATCACTGAGAGCGATTACCTTGCTCAACTTTCCTCAGTTATTTTTACCGCTCATTATCATACTTGACAAAACCTTCTTCTTTCTATAACGCTGTCCGTCTCTTCTCTGAAGCAGTTGGGAAAAAAAGACTCGCATAAGCGCGCTCCAATATGCATATGTATGGATTTGCGCTTGTAGGGGCGTGCCTGAGATTTATAGAGCGAGATGATCCGAGGTGTGCAGTCAAGCAAACGTGATATCAGACGATACAAAAATCTGCACGTCCGTTCAACTTAACAAATACACACATCTTAGTCATGAATCCTTATATAAAGGTCTTCGTCTTAGTTAGGATTGGTTCGGTGGAAGGTATTTTCTTACGCATTATTTCCCCATGGAATCATTGCTAAATACTCGTAGTTTTATCTACAGGTCACTTCCTTTAATTAAAATAACGATAAATATAAGTATGTATAACGCACATACACTAATATGTACATCTACATAAATATACATACATATATATATATATATATATATATATATATATATATATATGTATGTATATATATATATATATATATATATATATATATATATATATATATAACGTACGTATACTAATATGTACACCTACATATATATATATATATATATATATATATATATATATATATATATATAGTTATACGTATTAGTAAATCTGCGTTACATTTTTTTCACATATACTCACACAACACACACCACTGAAGATGGAAAGAATCCCAAAACATGTCTGGACAATTTACATCTAAGGATTAATAAACCTTACCTCTAAACACTTTACTCCCGAGTCTGTCTCACTCTTTACAGTACACATTATATGTATATATATATATATATATATGTGTGTGTGTGTGTGTGTGTGTGTGTATGTGCGTGTTTGTAGTGTGTTATTTGTAATTTCTGTATAATATGTATATGATACTTTCAGACACTTTTAGACTAGACCTCACACATATGTAATGTGCATAATATATGCTTCTACTCGTAACCAACGAAATATATTTATGATCATTTCAAACTCAAATTACAAGGAAACTGGGCGGAGAAGAAAGACAAGAAAGAGTGTTCCGAACTGGTAAATATGATCATACTTTCGAATAAGATACGAAAATAATGCTACGCTTTGCAGTCTCTATATTCATAATAACCCAACAAAATTCAACTCTTCTAAAACTGTCACCCATTCAACGCTCATCAAAGCAGACATAGGATGGCTGCTCGGGTGAAAACAATTTCTTTAGTCGTCCTCAGAGAATTGTTGCCCAGATTGACAAGTCGAGTCTCTCCCGATTTTATTAAACAAATAATACAAGATAAGAAAAGCAACATCAAAATCTACTCAACTGATTACCGACACCCTGAAACTTGTCTCCTCTCACTGGTTCGCGTCTAATTTCCCCAAAGACTTTGTATTTAACGTTTTACGTCGGTGCCTGTCATTTCGATGCTGTCGGACAGTGCACAAAGCGAAGAGACATTCAACATTTCTCTCGCAGACCATGAAAAGGGACTGGTGCTATCAGTTGACCTGTTGTATAGCTGACTGCCCCAATGATACTTAGTTGTGATCGATAAATAATGCTTTGATTTCTGGAAGGGAAATAGGTCAAAGGTGAAAATTCAGTCGGGGGAAAAAATAGCATGGGATGTTTTAGCTATCGTGCGGTGCAACGTTATGGTCAGTGGATCTGGAAAATGTCATCAACAGCGGGTGAAAAGTATGGGTGGATGCTGGGGAAGAGATGAGAATAGGAGAGTAAGGAGATTGATAAACAAGTGAAAGGGGAACCAGACATAGAATAAATAAAAAGGTATTGTGAAAAAAAAAGACAAAAAAAAATAGGTCTGGTTATTCACTCAATAAAAACTATCACATGACCAATATCTTTATGCAGCATGCCAAATGGGCGGTGATCAATTCGATATAAACCATCGCAAGACCAGGATCTTTATGTATCAAGACGTGTCAAGGGGGATCAATTTATTAACTGGAAAAGGGGTGATCAATGAATAAGTTACTTGTCTCACATTATGGTGGCTGTAATCAATAAAAAAAAGTCTGAGTTTTTTTTAAATAACAAGTGTGAATGCTACCGGACACAAACTAAGGGACCAATCTAGCATAAACATACATTGCGAATTGGAACCCTATTGGTAACCTTTTTAAAAGAAGCAGTGAAAACAACATGAAACACTTTTTATGGACATAAAAAGTTTATTCCTCCTCACCTCCATCGGTGTGACCTGTTAGCGTGATTCATATATGCATAGACAGGCAGACAGACCAACTTGAAAACAGAAGAAACCTATGTTGGCAATCATGGTGACAGTTTTTGTAGACGGAATCTCATAGAACTGAAGATAGAGGGAGACATGACGCAGGATAAGGATGAAGAGAGAAATCAAAAATTAACAGACGGTGAAAAAGGAGATTCAATATAACCAAACATAGGCCAGCAGTTGAATTATTTCATAGATAGGCCTCTATACGTGTCTATGAGTGGGTATACTGAACTTTTCCTTCTCTTGCTTCAGCTACTTTTTGCTTTATTTCTTCGTCTTTCACTCACATCCATATATTGTCATTTTCTTATTCTCATCGGAAATTAATGAATATACCGATCAATTTGTAGGGGTTTTTTTTCATGGCTGTCAAAATCTGATCTTATTTAAATTGCTACCATTTGTTCTGTAGATATTTATGGTATTGTGAGCAGCACTTCTTGATTATCCAACTTCAGATGCGTCTTCCGTTTAACGACCAATTGAACTCACGAGACTGAATACCCGCCTTAATGGGCAATGTGATGTGCAGTACAAAATATTGATAAAATAGATAGATAGAAAGAAATCCGATGTGTTTAATTCAATTTGTTTTTTTTAAAGTAATTAATTGTTGGGGTGTGATATGATAAGATCTGACACTAGTACTAAAGTCTTAAAAGAAGGAGCGGGGTTATTGTAAAAAAAAAAGTAGGGGATAATGTTGAATTGACGGATTTTAAAAATTAGTTAAGATTAAAAGTAATACTTAAATATAAAATTATAAGATTTCAGCTGTGCTTAAATTGCTATAAAAAATATTTATCTTTCGTCGTACTATTCAGAAAAAGTTGGGTTTAGGGACAGAAATTATTGGGGGGGTCAAACAATTGGGAGAAGTATATATTCATTCATTCATTCATTCTCTCTCTCTCTATCTATCTATCTATATATCTATCTATCTATCTCTTTTTATCAAACCACACTGGAATGATTGAGGACCACATTATGAACAAGTCAATTGTTTCTAATCTAGGATGAACTTGCATTGTAAATGAATCAGGTAATATAATATAATCACTTCTGAGGGACTTGAGAACACACGTAAATGTACGCAGGTGTGTGTACGCATGCGCTAAGGCGTTCCTGCGTGTGTGTCTAGTACAGTGTAATAATCTTTCTTTCGAGATTTAAAAAAGATATGCAAAAGCTCGCGCACAAATTAGGGTCTGTCGATTTTTCACTCATTTTTTTTAATCAACTTTGGGCAAGTCTAGATAGTTGGAGTTTTATGTGATAAGAACTTACAATAACTAGCCTTTCCCAATATTTGAGGAAACATAGTCAAATATTTCACTCCTAATAATAATGACAGTAAAGACTAGGAATAAAATACTTTAGTCACTTTTTACAACATCAAGTCCAAACTATCTAGATGGATAAAGACCACGGTTTTAATATTGACCGACCTTATACCCATAAGTGTATGGGAACCCTTCAATAAAGAGGGTGCAAATTTGCACGTAATTGTCCATAGGTTTGCCCAAAATTTTCTCCCTTTTCTCCCGACTTTGGGATGGGGGCCGTTGCCCCCTCTTCCCATCGGCTCGTTCTCCTCTGCGTAAATCTCTCGATAATTTAGACAGCTCTGGATATACCGAGTTACATCCTATTTGCTTCATGTAGATCCAGGTCTATCCCGTTGGATCCTGATCTATCCCGTCGGATCCATGTCTATCCCGTTAGATCCAGATCTATCCCGTTGGATCCAGATCTATCCCGTTGGATCCTGATCTATTCCGTTAGATCCAGATCTTCCTGGTTGGATCTGAAACAAAGGTTTGGATCTTGATCAATCCAGTTAGAACCTGATCAGGATCTGTACTGTAATTACTCGACACTTAGCCAGATAGATAAGTCAACACTAAGAAGGGCAGTGCAGTTGAAAGTTTTGAGGATCAATGATTCTCAAGAAAAGTAAAAAAAAAAATAATGAATAGAATAAATCATAGAATATAGATATTTTATCTGAAATCGTTGATCTAAATTTAGATCTAATATATCAAAGTTGGCCATAGATCTAAATGAGAATATAAAATGTCTAAATTGACAGCACTGAAGGGAAGTAACCGAAATTTCTCCCAAGCCGCTGTTTCGTACAGCTGACGGGAAATTATTCTACATCACTATGATGGCAGGTCGTTCCAAACACCATAAAGTCCGGTCCTTTCAAAACATGCACATTTGGAGAAGTCACTGCGTTAGCGTATAGCAAAGGTAGAAAAGTCAGTGATACTTTTGAATATAAGAAATTAACCGAGAAAGTGAAAAGCATAGAACATGGGTATGAACATAAGTAAGAGACGATGGAAGTCTTCTCGATCCGTTCCAGATTCACTTTGCCTCCCGGTGTTGCAACGCAGAATGAAAAGAATCCATTACTGAACTCTTTGAAAACATTATAAAGAGATTAAAGCAGGATTAACATATTTACCGAATACTGGACGCACATAGATATATACAGACACATACAGACGCACAAGAACACACACAGCCACACACACACACACACACGTATATATAACAGTAAAAATACAAAGGAGAGTTAATCCAATCGCTTATACGATTCCAACACTGTAGTGACGACACATAGACACACACACACACACATATATATATAGATAGATAGATAGATAATATACTGGAGATAATATATTCTTATAGAATTATTTTATATGCATGTGCGTGTGTTTAGGCAGGTCTGTAAACATATGTATGTATATACGCGTGCATGTAGGTATGTATGTTTGTAACGATGTATTTTTAGGCGTCAAGTCCAAGTTGTTTTCCTCTCACAGATGCCTTAAAAGAAACCCGTAAATAAGGTGCTTGGATCTTCATCCAGCTAGATTGAGCAGATCGAAGACAAACAAGTGTAGAACAATATTTAGCATGCACATCTCGCAAACCATTGCACGTGAGTTACTCCCTCTCTGCGGACAAAACACAACTGAAGATTCTTCCGAAGCTGGCTTCTTTCCTTTTCAAGGTGTGTCCAGGTGAATGAGCACATGTTCTGGTACATACCCATGAGTGCATCTGTCCATGTTTGTGTGTATGTGTGTGAGAGAGAGAGAGAGACAGAGAGAGAGAGACAGAGAGAGAGAGAGAGAAAGAGATATATTGAGAGAGCACTACTTGCGTGCAAGCGTGTGAGCGCCAAAAAATATAATGCAAGGCGCTTAAGAAAAACGTAGAGATATCGATATGTCGAAGGGGTGAACGAAAATGAAGTGAGAAATTAGGAGATCCAAAGAGGTAGAAGGGCGAGGAGATAATATAACCAGCGAGAGAAATCAATGATTGGTGATGTGGGGGGGGGGAATGAAGAGATTACCCAGAAAAGAAAAATAAAGAATCATTAAGAATATAACGAAAATATCCATAGAAGTAAAGGCACGTATATACGTATTAGGAATGACGGATCAGGGAAGTGCGAATTTGAGAAGGCGACCATTATGAAAAGAAGGAAGACAGTCGTAGAGCAAGGTAGATTGTTAATGAAAAGGGAGACAGACTAACAAAGAGAGGTAAAGCCGTGGGATCATGACGAAGATTACGTTTAGACAGAGGAGAAGACTATAAATGAGAGAAAGTAGGGAGGAAAAAAGCTTAGATGTTGGAGTGGAGATAAAAATTGAAAAAAAAAAAACGAAGAAAATTATGAAGTTTTTTTTTTTTTTAATGAAGTGTTAGAGAAATGGGAAGTCTTTATAAAAAAAAAACGGAAACGATACGGAACATAGGACAGAGGAGAGAGGTGGCAGTAAAAACAAAAAAAAAAAAGAACGGGGGGGGGGCTGGTGGACTTTCAAAAGTAAAGCTGATGTAGGAAGCCAATTAAGGCCAAAAGTTAATCATCAGCCTTTCAGCGTCCGTTGTTGGACATAGACCGACCACAAGATTCACCAGACCTCTCTATCATGGGTGTCGCCGAGAAAATAGTACCTGAACTTGACTAATTTACTACATTAGCATCTAAATTTTTTTTTTTAATACATTCTGCGTAGCCTTCAAAACTATTGTCCTCATTCAAAATGACACGTATTTTGCAATGTGTAATTATTATTATTATTATTATTATTATTATTATTATTATTAGTAGTAGTAGTAGTAGTAGTAGTAGTAGTAGTAGTAGTAGTAGTAGTAGTAAAAATAATTTATCGATTATCATAAATATCATTATTATGATTTTTGTTGTAATGGTTTATCAATTATCATTATAATTATAATCAATATTATTATTGATAATAATGATTTATTGTTGTTATAATTGTTATTATCAATAATAATAATGATAATAATGATAATGATAACGATAATAACTACGATGGTGATGATGATGATGATAATAATAATCAGAATCATATAAATAACATACTAGTTCGTATCATTGACAGTGGTATTGCAGTTGCTCTAATGGCAAGCTAAAAGAAAAATTGTATAAAAATAACTTTCTCTTGTTTCATTTCCTGGGGGAGTCTCAAGGATAAGGAATAATGAAAGTGACAAAAATGGAGAAAATGGAAGAGAAAAAACTGAATAAGAGAAAAAAAGAAAAATAAAAGAAAAACTTTAATCTAAAAAACTGAAAATAAATTGGAGTGCAAATAAGTCTGGCTACTGCAGGGTCAAATCCACCCCCACTCATATTCTGATTGGAGATGATTATAGCAACTGTTTTTTTTTGTTTGTTTAATTTTTTATACGTATAATAAATGAATTGCACTTTTTAGTATAAATATATTGATTCATTAGAATGAAATAAGTCTTTGCGTCTCTGTGAGATAGATTTTGCGCGTATGTAAATATGTTATTTCAACTCAGTTGATGAAACCACGAATCGATGGGTCGTGATTTCCAGACACAAAAAAAAAACTTTAAAAAAATCAAATGGCAATGGGTTGGTCATGTTGCAAGAATAGCAGACAACCGATGGACATAATGACTCACAACATGGATCCTCGGTTTCGCATCTGATCCTCAGAGATCAGATGCGAAACCGAGGCCGGTAGAATTCAAGATGGAGAGATTAACTAAACAAATTTAGAAAAAATACTGACTCCACGACGCCCACGATAGAGAAATAGTGGTGGACCCAGCAACGGGCGTTAAAAGACTGATGATGATGATGATGATGATGATGGTGGTGGTGGTGGTGGTGGTGGTGATGATCATGATCATGATCATGATGATGAAATTCTGCGAGGATTGTTCTTGTTGTTCGTGTAATTCTTACAGCGGGAAATCAAAGTCAATTTTAGTTTTAGACTGGAGTTTGACGTAATAGAAAAAATTTGCAGAGCTGTCAAAAAAAAAAAGAGAAAAACGAAAAGACTTAAAAAAATGAATAAATCTGCCATCATAGTCAATAATTGGACAACCGTAGCGGCAATATCATCATCAATAGTTCAATCTATGACTGGCATTTTCCACTGAAAAATATCTAAAATATTATAAACAATCATCTAGTAATACCTAAATTCATTAGAATATCGATGTTATTTCTATTCGAATCCGGAGAATCTAAATATTATTAATAAACCCATCAAATTAAGGCCTGAGAAGATTCAAAAGAGCAACTTTTTCCCCAAAAATCCAAAACATTACCTTTGGAAAGGAACGAGTAGAGTACTGATACCAATTTTCAAGTTTGTTGACAAAACGGTATGGCCAAGAGTGTTAGAACACACAAGTAAACTCAAAAATAAACACATAAACACACGCTCATAAAACGATAGAATCTTTTACCATCTTTGATGGCCAAGGTTATTCAATAAAAACAGAAAAAAGAAAGAAAGAGTAAATGTATTCACTGCTAAAAGTTTTTACAAGAAAATTGTGCGAGGAATATCAAAAGAAAGAAATTATATACCTGCCATAGCTAAAAGCATAGAAAAATGGTGGTAATCACATAGAGAAGAAAGAAGGAAATATATATATATATAATTCATGACTATATGTTTAGAAAAAAAGAAAATATACGCCCGTCGGAGCTAAAAGCATAGAAGAGAGAAATGGGGCCGGTCACACGAAAAGGAAAGAAGGAAAGAAAAGAAAATATATACGATTCATGTCTATGAGTTTTGAAAGAAAGAAAATATGTACCCGTCATTGTTAAAAGCATACAAAAAGGAAATAGTTTTAGTCACAGAAAAAAAGAAGACGAAGAAGGAAAGAAAAGACAAAATATACAAATGATGGCTATGAGTTTAGACGGAAAAAGAATATATAAAACAAGAGCTCTTTAAAGCAAAAAAAAAAAGGAAGAAATTATATGAGAGATTGAAAAGACTGGCGAGAGTGATAAAGAGGGAAACGATGGGGTATTGTGTTGGAAGAACAATTACCGGTCATTTATAAAATAGAAAAGAAAATGAAAAAAATTAAAAAAAGACAAGAATAAGATGAATTTGGATTTAATGCTCTCTTCAGATTTACATTCCCCATCAAGACGAATTTCGTCTAAAACATCTGAAAAGGAAATAAAAGAAGCTCGCTGACAATCAAGTCAAATACAACGGAAACCGGCGAGACACCAAGAGTCACATCTTTGCAAATAATGAATGCTTATTAAATGTGTTCGTCTAATAGGTTGTCCGCTCGAAGTGGGTGAGAGAACAGCTTGAATATCTGATTTATACTGATCAAACCAGGTATCCATAAGAGATAGATCAGGAGAATCTTCACTGACGAGTAAGCTCTTGCTCATCTATTCACTCGAGACGAAGACAGGAAACTATCTTCCAACAAATGGGGAGGACCTTCCAGCGTTGACAATCGGCATTTGAAATACTGATTTTTACTTAGGCTCAAACTCTAGTGCGTCTAGAATATTTCCATGCCTTGTCAAAGAACCTAAACACACTTCCAATAATATTTTACCAACTTAGTTCAGTTAAGTTTCATTTTACGAAGTGATATGAAGTTGCTTCTGCTGTCTTTTACTATTTGGTCACGATCTATGATTAGAAACATTAAAAACTGTTCAAGAGATTCCCATCTCTGTCCAGAGACTTCCAAATTTCCAATATGCAGACTTGTAACTCTATTATTTATAATTGGCAACATTTCAACAAATGTGCAAAGAATTTCCAATGATGCACCATTAGGTTGTCCTAAAAGAGACATTACTTGTTAGAATTGAACGTCACTCGATTTCACGCATAGCATTGAGGTGATTCAATGCACAGACCCTATTTGAACGCAGACGGCCTTTTTTCGAGAATGTTGCTCGACTTCTGTTTTACTGTCAGCCATTTTGGAAAAAAAAAGCAAGGATGAATTATTTGAGAAATAGATATATTCAAAAATTAGCCTTTTTTTTTTCTTCTGTTACAGAATGCAAACATTAGAGCATCTAGGACGATCAAACTTACTAAACTAGCAATTTGTCGGCAAGACTGGGTGAAATTAGTATCTGTCTTTCGCAGACACTGGAAAATTTTAGAAAAATAAGTAAACAAAGAAAAAGAAAAAGAAAGAAAGGACGAAAGAAAGAAAAAAAAATATTACAGAACCAAGTTTAGACTAAATCGTATAAGGAAGGCCATCTCATATCGGCGTGTATTTTTTTTATTTTGTTTTGTTTTTTTCCATTTTTTTTTATTATCTTTCAGTTTCCAAAAATATTTGACAGTCATGTCATATTCAACAGAGTAGAAGACACGAATAATAAGAAGAAGAGGAAAATAAAATACGAAATAGAAAAGTGCAGTAGCATATTAATTTTTCAACATTTCTCGACTATTCTGAGACCAGATGTCACTCTCTAAATAAAAATCACCTTTACGAAATGTTTAAGTAGATAGGCTTAAATTACGTGTACAACGCTATAATTTAACTTTTCTTCTTCTTTATATAACTGTCGATTTTGTAGTATATACGCGGCATCCATTAAGATGTCGATAAAATATTCAAATAGTTCCTGACTTCTTTTTATAATTCATCTGTACTTCTTTAGTTTGTACAGTCTGATTGTAAAGTCTCCTGATTGGATTTCCGATGAGTATTCGAAAAAATACGCAGTTATTAGAAAAATATCGAATTCTAAAACTGTTTCATTTGTTTTGTTTTGGGGTTTGTTTTTTTTTTTTTTTTTGTTTCTTTTGTAATTAGGAATTTTATTAATAGTCATTTGGCTTTTACCCCATTTAGAATGTAAAATAATAGCCATTTCATTTCACAATTATATTGGCAATAGATAAATTCCAGACGCGAGAGAACAATTTGACGAAAGCATAGCCACACACACGGACTTATACACATAGGACAAATATAATTATATGATGTGCGGTACCAAATAGCATCCATATACACTATGATAATGCTCTAAACAAAATAACAAACTGCTTGTAGCATGATATTTAGACGGTTATTTGAAAATACCTGCTACTGCCGATATAACAAAATCAAGCCTATGCCTAGAAATATGATCGCATTTGTCGACAATTTGCCCGAGGTGCAATCGGCAGCTTGTCCGATTGCCAGATCGCACGTTCAAATCCTACCAAGGTGACAATTTTTTTTTCAATATTTCTTTGCTTTTGTTCTTACCAAGTGTGCATACAAACATACTTACAGGCAACTGAATGTTTATATCATGGATCAAAGACCATCGTTTATTTATGAAGGACTGCTCATAAGTATTTGGAAAAATACGAAATTTGTTTATTATTGTCAGAGATTTCAAAGAGCGATTAAGGATTTCAAGTCGGAGGAGGTGAGGTGAATCCAAATCGACTTGTTAATTTAGCAATGTGGGAGACCTTTTTTTTTTTTAATCTCCTTGACTGATTCTGAACAACAATAGAAAAATTAACTTTTTTTCTCGTTTAAAAACTTGACTCTATTGAAAAGATTTCTGGGAAATTTAGCCTTCAGAGCCACAAAACATGACTACATGCATACCTTCTCAAGATAATTGCAAAAGAATCATTTTGTCTTGCGTAATGTTCATGATTTCGATTCTCAAACCCAAGCGATTAGACGCAAAATTGTACATTCCACTACAAAAGAACGATTCAAGTTTTGATTCGATTAATTTTACAAGATTTGTTAATATTTCTAACTTGTACTAACCGCTGCCCAGACTAGAAATACTGCATGAAGTGAAACAAGTGATACACTGAATGTGACAGGTCTGGAGAATTGACTACATGTCTAAGAACTTCCCCTACCAACATCATGAACGTTTGTTGAATCACATTCAGAATAATTGTCAGGAAGGGAGTTGACACGTAGCAAATTCGCCGGACGAATTCCTAGCCCAGATAAATGAATTTTCCAATGCGTCATTCACAGAAGCCAGTTGCTCACTATACGGTTGCACGGTAATGGTTTATTTAGGTTCCAGTAATTCATAATGAAGAATTTACTTTTAATCCTACCATAATTGTCTGCGTTTGAAATCTTGAAATTAATCTTTTTTCATTGTCTAGGGTCGTGTCATATACATATATACACAATACAAATAAGGAATACAATACAATATGATATGATACAACATCTGATGTGTGATGGATTTATTTCATTACATTGAGCTTTAAGTTGATTTACAGTAGAATTTAAAATATGATGAAATAAGGCTCGACTACACAAACACGTTTATGTTTTTGGTTTCAGGGCAGACACATAAACATGCTTGAGTAACAAATCTTAAATTCATTATATATATATATATATATATATATATATATATATATATATATATATATATATATATATATATATAATTAAATAATTGTGTCATTCACAGACAGTTCTTTCGTTGTATTACAACTCTTCAGTGTGGCTATAGACTATCCATAATCCCATCCAGTACTACGAGGTAGAATTGAAACCTGGCATCTTATCTCTACCCTATGCAGGACTGGGTAGTCAGTAAGGTTGGATTTAAGCGATATATTTACTCACACATATATTCCCCATCCACCAGGGTGATCTCCTCCTAAGTTGGAAGAGCATATTAGCATACTATGCCGCTTGAAATCTTTCCTGTAGCTTAGAATGTGATGTTTACAACAAAACAGGTATAATTCCTACTTGATTCTTTATTGTATTTCGAACATCATCTAATATAGATTTATTTCTTTCCTCTGAGCTTTCTATGCTTATAATTGCTCTCTATATAACAATTGAAGCAAATAGGTAAACTGCAACATCTAACCTCGACAAGAGATATATAACCGACTTTCCTTTGTATTTGAATTATTCATGTATTCTACTTTCTTTCATCGATTCATCGTTTGTTAACTTTGAAAGGAAAGGAACTGGTACTTTCAAAATGTGGATCAGTTTTCAATTAGAAACAATTGTTCAAATAGAGTGAGCATTGTTGGAAATACAAAGTGTTTTCTGAAATCTGATATACGAACCGAAGTATGGTTTTGGACATCGTTCCTTCCTTGATTTCTATTTGCAGGTTTTTAATACTATATATATATATATATATATATATATATATATATATATATATATATATATATATATATATATATATAAGGACAACGTCTTTGACCTGACTTACTCTATGAATTTGACGTCTTTCGTTTCCACAGCTTAAGGTCTGCATGTGCACATAGTGAGTCGCACACAACTTTTATCTGGAAACATTCAATTCTTGTTTCTATTTGCCTAGGGTCATTTTATGTCAGAGATATTTGCTCGACATCTTCCCATCTGGTAGAAGCACTTCCCATCGCTTGTTCGATAGATTTGGCAAAACGATTTCCTTCTTCACAATTTCGGATTTCCTCTAGCACCATGTCTCCTTCTCTTCTACCTCGGGCGATTTCCTTCCACCATGATCACGCTGTCTAGAAACAGATTCCAGCCCCTCGGGCCATTGTGGTGCCTATCACGTCATTCGTTCTTAGTTAAGATTCTGCGTCCTCTACGGCCTTTTTGACCTACCATTTTCTTTCAGTGTTAAATTCAAGACAGATTCTACTGTGGCGTGTGTTATAATGATCTGAATAGTGTTGTAGTCAGGAAAATTATAAGTAGCGGTTTTGTTCCTCCCTCTACTCTGTCATTATGGCCATGGACGAAAATTTGCATAGTTCAGTAGATATGTATACATCAAGGAGACTGACAGGTGACAGAGATAGTGGTTTATTTCTTACAGGCGCCAGACAGGGATAGGTGTTAGAGCCTTGGTAAAAATAGAGATTTCTAATGCTGATTTTTAACCTGAGAACTCTTTCTTTATTGCAAGGTTGATACAATTTGATTTTATAACTCATTCTCCTTTATTTGGCTTTATACTGTATTTAGATAAACTAGGTAAATATCAGTATTAATGTATACATGCATATATATACACACACACGCACATGCAGACACGCACATGCAGACACGCACACGCACACACACACACACATACACACACACATATAGATAGATAGATAGATAGATAGATAGATAGATAGATAGAGGCGGAGAGGGAAATTATGCCGGATGTACATAAAAATTTGACATGGGTATCTCTCTCTTGATCGTTATGATGCCCAAAATTGGGAATTGTCCTATCTGGTCAGTAGAAAAATAAGAGTCTATTAAGTACTTCTGATAAAAAGCTGCTAAACTTTTCTCCTTAAAAGTAGGAAATGGTCTCTAAGCAATTGAGAAGAAGGATGAGTGCACACTTTATTTTCCTAGGAGCCGCTAATGGTCCCTACTTTCAAATCTTAAACTTATCTTTGAAATGTGTATCAGTCCTCTGGTGGCCTTGTGCGCGTGTTTGACTCTTTTACAAATGACTGGATGCTTTGACGAGATTTCTCAGAGTAGATGAATGGACTGATTCATTCATCTGCACGTTGTTGCAGAACAAACAAAGAATATGATTGTCTTTTCTTACAATAATCGTTGGCTCGTTTCAAGTACGTGTTTTATATCAGCTTTCATTTCGTATCCCAAAGAGCCTCAAATTGAATAGCATATGTAGTAACTGCCATTAAAATGTCATTTTTATAAAATGATTCGTGTAACTAATTCATGTCACCCGTGATATAACGGATAGGTTTCTTTGGAAAAAAATAAGTAAAAACTTTAATTTATTACAATGATTGAAGTGACTCAACGAATTCTGGCAGTTGAGGAAAATGAAACTCGTCAAAGCTGTATTTTGGCGACGACAGCAATCTGAAGGATACAGGCTTTTCTTATCGTAACCCACTGACTCGACGGTTTTTAGTTTTTTAGTTATTTACTATGCTGAAAAATGTATAATTCTGAAAGTACAGAAAATGCGACAATGATTCAATAAGTAGTGAATTGAACATCGGGAAAAAAGTGAATTGTCAGTGGTCAGAAATTATTTCAAGCCTTGTCCACGTATAGAATATAGCTATTATATGCATCATAACATTTATTACTCAAACTTATTTAAAAATCTATTTAAAAATATGAGTTTGATGGACTTGTGTGTATTATTTTGAACCAGTTATCATTTTTTTTCTAAAAGATATTGTATATAAATTGTCATAAAATCCATCCTTCAGATCCCAATTTCTGTGTAAATGTCTCGTTGGCCCCCAAAACATAACGCTTACTTTTAACGGCAGTTCCACCAATGCAGTTGTGTCCCCTGCGACTAGGATGGACATCTTTTCAAAAAGCGTTGTGAATACCCTATTCCATTCCTCTTGAGGTACATATATTGAAACAAAAACAGAAAAACATGGAATTGCGTTTTCTCACTCCAACTTCATATAGTGTGAGCAGTCCAAGAGTGACGCAAAATGAATGTTCATGCCATAGATCTGCGCTACAAGTTAACAGCCTGTTGCAGTGATACTTTGCTTTTCAAATGCTATGCGAAAAGTGTGGCCTCGTGGAGAAGAGTTTAACTTCAAGTTACACTGAGACCTCATTCTCTTCTTTGCTCACAATTATGAAATGTACACACATTATTTATATCGTAATTTCAACTCCTTTAAATATTTCATGTAGAAATTGCAAACAGTTATGATATGATCATCGTTGCTAAGGTGCCAGGAATTGCCGCTTTTATCTCTAAAATCTACCATTCTTACAATATTTACTATCAGCAGCAGTAGCCTGTTAGCGTCTGTCGTTTGACATAGACTTTTTCCAAGAGACCTCTCTATCGTGGGCATCGCAGAGCCAATACTTTCTGAATTTATCTGACTCGTCACACCATCTTACTTTCTATCGGACACAGTTTCGCCTAATAGACTATCCCCGTTTAATAATGTGCCAAGATCCAATATTATTAATAATATCTTGTCTATTATTTCATTCATCCAAATTTTCATTTGTTTTTTATTGCAACTCTCAGAATGTCGCTGAACGGTCGTTATTGATAATATTAATACATATTTAATTTCTTTGATGAAGCATAGTCAACAATAACTAATCTGTTGCTCCTCCTACTATTTTTATCTTAATTTCCAATTGCTTTGTATCATAACTATCAGACGATCATTCCACAGACGTTAGTAATATTATTATCTTTTTAATTTCTTTGATGAGTCAATTATTAATGATATTTTGACTAGTATCTCTTTCATCTTGATTTTATATTGTAGAGTTTCTGTCTTGCATGTCCAAGCAACTAAGATCATTCCTCGCTGTCCTTTCACTGTGTCTGGTCCATCCAGCAAACATCTATTTGGAATGTAAATAAACGTTTTCTTCGATAATTAGCGCTCTTGCCTCAAACACGAAACCGAGTGAGATCACTCTTCACCTTTTGGACAGTATGCTTGTCTTACAACGAAGTTGATAGTTCAACGAATATCCTCTCGCACTAGAGAGAAGCTAAAGCTGAGATAAATATGAAATTAAGGTGGGAGAGTTAGAAAGAGAAAAACATAGGAGCTATCATGGGTAGAACGGGAAATAAACCTTTCTGATTATCAGTTATAATCTGGGAAGACTAAGCAGACGAAAAGCCAACAGCTTCCCCGCCTCTTCTAGCCTTAAGCTCGCTCTTAAGCTTGACTGACGAAGTCCGATACGCTCGTGGTTGATCGGGTTCAAGGTTGGGTTTCTTTTGCAATAGGATTGTGTAATCGGTTTGAAATTGTCAGAGTGATGATATCTCCTTCATTAACTTTGGATAGCAGATTTTTCTGTGTCATTCAGTGAGATCCATGCAAATCCCTATACCTCTCTTATGTTATAAAAAAAAGTTATAACAGTTTTGTGGCTGCATCTGTTCGAAATTTAGAGGGACAAATAACAAATTTCGTTGATCCTAACCACATCAAATAATTGTAACTACTGCAATTCATTGCACTCTGTTTGATAAAATAACAAAATCAAAAACCCCAACACAAATATTTATTCCTGACTGCTCTACTAACTCAAAAGCCTAACCCTAACTCTAGGTTATATCGATGAGATAATCGAAGCCAAATTGCCGAAATGCTATTAATTGTTTTCATTTGTTTTTTAAGCAATCGAAAATACGGTGAGCTGTAATAGCTATAATTATTTAGTGTCTAACGAAAAGAACATTCCGATGTTCCGAAATATGCAGATGAATTGGATATTACTCTCATCGCCCAATGCAGTTAGAAGTCTCAGAAATCGACACAAAATCTCTTAGAAGTTGAGAAAAAATTAAGGAACTTACAAAATACATCAATTCTTTCCGAAACTTACAAGTAAAATGAACATCACTCTTTTCTGAAAGAAAGAGAATGTTTTGAAAAAAAATTAGCAAAATCACTTCAATGTTGAAAATTTGAAAATATTTTGTTTTGGTCCCTCGTCTGAATGCAGACTTTCAGCCATTGTAGCAAGAACAAGTTCGGGATGACTAACAATCTAATTATGCCCCGGCAGAGTAGGGTTAACGCCTCTCTGCAAATGTATTAGTTCAAAATTGATACGATCAACCGCTACCAGAATTTGATCTTAAACTGCTGATTCGGTTTTCAGTAAGAGTAACCACTATATCATCGCCCCCAAACAACAAATGTGTTCGTAATAATCTGTCAAGATTTAGTGGCTAATTTTATTAGACAGAATTTGGGGGAGAACTTCTTCCATAATTTTTTTTCACTCTGTCCACTAAAGGTTTTGCGCTTTATACTCTTTATCGTACTTTACAAAACTCCCTTATGGTTGATCCAGATTTTAAAATTTACTGCGCTCGATGTATTTGTCTAGTCACGACTCAGACCTCTTCATTTAAGATTTAAAATATACAATTTTTCCCGAAGTTAAGCAGCGTCGACTTGATGAGCATTTAGATGGGTAGTCGCTTATCGCAACATGTGCTGTAAGCAACTTGTGACTCTTTCTCAGGCTAACTAAAACGAATTACTTTTTTTTTATTTCGATTTGTATCCTCATTTTGTAATGAACCGCTTCCACAAATTATTATTACTTTATTGTTGCAAGAATCATCAACTGGGGCATTATTCTAGCACTATAATTGTTAAGCCATTCTCGCTTATCAATTCGCCCGTGAGATGGGTTCGATCACTGACTGCTCAATTACTGAGACGCACGTGTAGTTGATAATCTCCTTGGTCGTCTGTTGAATATGCATCTTAAATTAAACAACGCCAGCTACTCTGTTCCCATATCCCCGAAAGTGAATAACTTTTGTTCTTCGTTACAATAGTTATTTTTCAAGTTTTGTTCCTATTGACATGTGAATTTAATAGTGCTTCTTTTGTTTTTTGCAAACGTTGTAACCTTGACATGTTTGTTACAAGTAAACGTTGTAGCCTTGAGATGTTTGTTACATGAAAACGTTGTAGCCTTGACATGTTTGTTAGATGAAAACGTTATAGCCTTGATATGTTTGTTATAAGAAAACGTGGAAGCCTTGACATGTTTGTTAGATGAAAACGTTGTAACCTTGATATATTCGTTACTTGACTTGTAAGGCAGAATATCTGACCTCTAGGTAGCCAGGATACTGCTATGACAGCTCTCTTGAACTCATAAATGAGGTAATGTTGTTCTAATGCTTTTAGCTGACATTTGATATTCGCTAGGCTTTGCAAATAAGACCAAATATTTTGAAATAAAGAGAAGATTGTGTTACACCAATTATGCAAGTGGGAAGGACTACTCGTCAAGAAAATTGGCGGTCAGAAACCCGGCTTTAACCGTGGTTCGAACACTGATGCAAGCCTCATGACTATGTCTTTTGTCGAGGAAATCAAAAGCCAATGAAAGCAAATGAAAAAAAAAATACGCCAAGAAAATAAAAAAAGCAAGCAAATTGAAACTATCTTTCCATCCTAGGGTGATTCCTCGTTTGATTTCTCCTGCTGGGAATTTCATGGTGATTCGTTGTTCCAGGCAGATGTAGCGATTTTCTTTCTCTAGTTCTGGCTTTTCCGTTTTTGCCTCTATCCCAAACATATTTGCTGCACATGACATTGATTTTGCCAAGTTCATGTGAAGACCTACTTTTTTGCTTTCTTCGTTCACTTCTAGAGAGTAAAAAACGTTCTCAGTATGACTCTCATTCTTACTTCTTGTGAATCGATTCCGGTCGAAAGATGACGAACGGTAAACCAGGATAAAAGGAGGTCTGAGTATAAACCTTTGCATTCAGCACGAAAAAAAACATCATTTTTCTGCAGAAGAGATTTGAAACCTTTTACAAGCATACAATATCGTTGAAATCCGAAAATATCCCAAATCAAACATTTTTTCACGGAAAAATAGTCTACTTTGGTGTTTATATACTCTAAAATGGATAAAACACTTATTTTCTTTTAGAACTAAAAAAATGTATCCTAGTAATTTTATGGTTTGTCGTTATTTCATTTCATTAACCACTGAACAAATAAACTGAAATAATATTTACAGTACGATTTACCTCACTCTGGGTGAATATTTACAATGTCTTCTGCTGGGGAATAGCAATTACTCAACAATCGACATTATTGTTTATCTTATATTGTAGTACTTCTACTATTTTCCCGAGATCACAAAAGATCCTCATTCTGAGAAGTATCTAGTCCAAAGGTTTTCAGATTGTGTAATCTGTACTCTCGTATATCATCTACATATCTCAGGAGATTAACTGCTAAGATGCTAAAGAAAGTTTTTATGTAGATTTTTTAAATCAAACATTTCATTAATCAAGGTGAATGAATGTCCCCAACCAAGCACTTGAGAGGGCTTATAATCTCAAGCCGCCCAGCTAACACTTCTTCAGCTCAGAAATTGTGAGCTAAGCCCGTTACTGGCAGGGCATTTCTGGTTATTTATTTTCAAGACAGTGTGAAAACTTATTTCGAAGGCCAGTCACGAAAGAGGCTGGCATTCGTTCACACTCTGTACAGATGCTGCTACTATTTGCATCTATCAAGATTGATGGAGTCCCTTCATATCATCCTACTTGGGCCGCGAAAATCAGGATTACTTCAGCGGAGGAATAAGGAAGGGGAGAGATTTTCGCACTTAGTGAAATGAATACCCCAACACTAAAAAAATCATGTAACATTACATTATCAACAACAGTATTATTCATAGATTTAAAACTTCCATCAATTTTCATTATCATAAAGAACATCAAATTTGGAAAAATTGGATTAAAAAAAACGCTGGTGTACAGGGTTCTTTATTTACAATGAAACAAGTTCATCGTCAAAATACAAGTTGGTGTGAAATATGGAACCTGTAGTATTTACTAATATTGCCTCTTAGCACCGGTTATCATTATTAGTCAATAGTGGTTCCAATTCTTATGAGCTGCTCCATAAATGTAGCCTTGTGCCCAATCTAAGCAACGCTTAGATCCCAAGAGAGCGCATGCATCCGCCAATGCTATTTTCATTAGACACCGAACAATTGAGTTACTGATCTCACTTTGTGCAATAATGAAAGTTTCTTATAATCATTCATCAGAGACATATCATCAATACTTTTAAAAAAATAACATTAATGCAGTTTATAATATTCATTGATTTATGATAATGTAATTGTTGAGATATTTTCACTGTCATAACACCCGAAAAACCTACCTTGAAATGTTAATAAATTGCAAAATATTTCGTGATCCAGCCTTAATTCACTCAATTATTTGTTGATTAATGGCTCACCCTACCCGAAAGTTCCAAGCAGAAACTGGACAAACAAACAAACATGGATGAATACACAAATTCATGTGGTATAATGGTTAACAAGCTGGTTTCGCAGATCATTACTACTGAGGAAAAAATGCATTCCTCACTTAATTCTCAACATTTCTGGCCTCGTGTCAGAGCTGAGGTACACTTAATAAATGGCTATTATATGTTTACAGCATTTCCCACATTTTGTCTAATGTCTATCAATATTGGCAGGTTTCTTCCTGTCAAATCTTATTTTCTAAGATGTGGTTATTTTATAGGTAGATATTTGTTAAGACGAAGACAATAAAAATCGAGAATGCAAAGCTGGAAAAAGAAGACTGCTACATCTACCTAGGACAACGAATCTCCATGAAATCTTCAAAAGAAGAAAAAATCAAGCAGAGAATTACTTTAGGGTGACAAGCTTTCGGCAGAGTAAGCTCGACCTTCCAGAACTATCCCACCGGTCCTAAAAAGAAAAAAAACAACCGATGCATCCTCCCGAGAGTCACCTATGGAGCTCAAACGTGGAACCCAACCAAGAGACAGGCCTTCAAACAGAGAGCCATGCAACATGCACCGGAGAGAATCATGCTCAACATATAGAGAAATCACAAGACAGCACAATATATTTGAGGAAAAACAGGAGTCTGAAATATCATAGAGTCCATGAGAAAACTCATGGCTGATTATCACAACTCGCAGCGTTGATTCCCAGAGATCACATGCGAAACTGGGGTCGACAAAATAGAAAATGGTGTGACGAACTAGACAAGTAATAGGAAATAACAGAGAGGAATGATAGAGGGGAAGGTCCATGTGTAACGACGGGCGCTAAGAGAATGATGATGATGATGATGATGATGATGATGATGATGATGATGCATTAGTCTCAGCTAATGGTCTTGTAAAGCTCCTCCCAAAAAGGAAGTCAAGCATTAGTTCAATGGAATGGTACAATAATCATCATTACGCAACACATGCTTCATTCATCTATCTATACATCGATTGATTCGTAGATAAATGTATACTTTCATCTAACAACAAAAAACAAAAGCAAAAATTGTATCTTTTATCCTGCTTCTATAATGATAAAGCCTCAAGACTCAATCACTATACGATACACTTTTTCTAGATGAATCCACGCATCTTTATCTCTCCTGTCGATCCCTCGTACGTCAAATATCAATTTTCTCTGCAGCATTGTTGGATTGATACGAATTTTGGTTTAGGCCCTTCGGGTGAGACAATCCTCATTTTGATTTTCCGCTCTTCCCCTTTCTCCTCCTCCTCTTCTTCTTCCAGCTACGACCACCAAGGATAATGGGCACATCATTGAACTTATGGTTCTTGTTCTTCTCATTCTCGACTCCAACTATTGTTCCGGTATCTTCAAGAGAGAAATTGTCAGGTTTTTATTTATTCATTCATTTATGATGGACATTTAGATACTTCAAAGAGATGGGAATCGTCATAAACGCTTCTCCTACGCATTTTCACATGGCTTATACTCCATACCTATGTACGCAAACACACACACACGCACACACACAAACATTCATACAAATAGTTACGTGTATATACACTCACGAAAACACACCAAATGCATGCACACACACACACACACACACACATATATGTATATATATATATATATATATATATATATATATATATATATATATATATATATATATATATATTCAGGTACACGATAGTTATTTAACTACCTACAGATGCAGAATGTGACACAATGTCGCTATATATATATATATATATATATATATATATATATATATAGAGAGAGAGAGAGAGAGAGAGAGAGAGAGAGATTGATAGATAGATAGATAGATAGATAGATAGATTGATAGATAGATAAATAGATTGATAGATAGATAGATAGATAGATAGTGTGTGTATATGTGGACGGATAAGCAGCTCCTCTTTGAAATGGATTCGCCCAACGGCCGATTTACTACAAAAAGCAAATATCATACATGTAATTTCACATGTCGGTGAACAGGTGAGATGTTTCACTGGCAGGCCGACGCGCTAATAAAGAAAATGTTTCCGTTCGGGGGATATTTTTTGCTGAAATAATCAGATGAAATAACGATAGAGGTGGTTCTCAACTCTCCCTTATTCGCACCGTCGCTTTCCAACCTTTTTTTTTTCAACTCTTTTGTTCGCTAAGCTGCTTCGAAGAAGAAACAGCGACTTCGAAACTTTCGCGCTGGTTTTATAATCAAATGGGTTATTGACGACCTATTCGTTGGCAAGCACTACGAAAGAAAGAGCAAAAGAGCAAATAGATAAAGCAGACAAAAGACGGAACAAGAGTTCATACAAGAATTATTAATTTCCAGACTTTGCATATGAGAGTTAGTGCTAAGATGTAGACTGGGGATTTTTTTTCTTTCGCTTATTTCAATGAATAATAGTCATCGACATATATAAAACGCAGTGAACCATAAAATACAACGTGTATCAATCCGTTCACCCCCCTCTCTCTCTCTCTCTCTCTCTCTCTCATATATATATATATATATATATATATATATATATATATATATATTGGGTCATTGGAATCTGATTAGAGTTGTCTTGATTGTTTCTAGTCTTTTTTTTATATCGTGAACGATTTCAGGGATTGGCGTGTTTCCCGTGAGTATTCTGCAAATATTGGAGTAGAAACAATTGCTCCATTTGCGAACATTTAAAACAAAATAACAATTGCCCTTCCTCCAATATCCGTAAAATACTCGCTGAAAATGCAACAATCATCGAATGCGCTCACATTATATATAATTACATATGTGTGTGTACGTGGGTATGAGTACACTATTGGGGATAAGCATATACATATATAGAGCGTGTACGTATGTTCATAATATTTTTCGATGGAGGCGTAGATACTACTCTGATTCTAGACAGGAGTGCCGAGGAGCGGCACTTTGATCCTCGGCAAAGCGCACGTTTTCTCTGATCCTTGGGGAAAGTTCTAATCCATTCCTGAATAAACTCGTCATTTCTTACAGGTACCATGCTAGTGATAAAACCCCAAAAAAAAAAGAGCGTTCTGATCGCTATTATGGCGTCTTAGATAACTACTGCGCTAAGAGAGAGAGAGATAAGCATTTGAAAAGTCAGATATGGAAGATAAAATTCAATGTTAACTTCCAGTCGAGTGCAATACGGCGTCCCTTTAAACCTATGCAACTGTGAACCAATTAAACAAACTAGTGCTACGATATGTTCTCGTAGGCATAAGCACTCCAGTTTACTCTTCTAGCAATGCTATGCTTATTTGTAAGACCTAGCGAAGCGAGAATATAATAAGAATACTGATTATCTACAGGCTGCTAGGTCTGTTCTTCGATCAACGAGAGCAAAAAAAAATGGCGAGAGAAACAACTGTATGGATATTCCAAGAGACAAAAAGAAAGGGAATTGTAGATGCACTCACATTGGCTTGGTTGCAAATAGGGAATTTGAAGAGAGAAACCTAATAGCTATACGTAGTTAATGAAGGCAAAACATACAGGGTACAGAAAAATACTGAAAGTACACTGAGCATGAGACTGTCAATTGTAATACAAAAAGATATTTCGGACCGTGGAAGGGATCGAATTGAACACAATGGAGCAGTCGATGACTATTCTCAAAGAGGGCTTTGGAAACTATTTCGAAAAAAAAAGGATGTTGGGAAAAGTGTGTGAGGTTCCAAGGGAAATACTTTGAAGAGAACTAAGGCGTCATTGCTCGGTTCGCTCTTTTTTCATCAATATTAAATCGTTAAATACTTCCCAGATAGACCTCTATAGTTGAGATGGTTACGTTTTCTCCCTGAGGGACGCTTGGCACAACCCAAGCCCAAATAAAAAGCCATGATTTTGAGTTCTTACTTCCAAGACACACAAACCCCGTCTACGTATCAGAGAAACCCGATTGATGGACGTCTTTCTAGGTAGTTTTTGTATATCTTCGTTGGCTCCCCTCAGTTACTCAAGGCAGTGGCCAATTCCCCGAACAGTAGGACATCTGATAGACGATAATCTTCCATTCTCAGAATATGACTGGCCCATTGTCCATGTATATTTTACTGCAAAACCACGATGCATGTGACACTTACGAACTTGAAGATTTCGAATTCCAGGATTTCAATGAAACCATTTAAGTGCACATTGGAAGTGATGCAGATTCGATGCTAATGGAAGTGTAGGTGGCGCTAATAGATGACCCAGGATTCCGACACCATGAAGAACAGCAGTCAGCACAACGGCTTTGTAGCTAAATATATTGCCATCTCTCTTAGAGTTCGTATCACTCCAGGCACGTTTGTACGACCAACCAAGGCTTTGGATGCCTTTGCCAGTCTATCGTCTAGCTCTCTGTCTATCTAATGTCATAGAATATGGTATATGCCAGCAAGGTGAAATTTTGATTGTTTCCATTTCGGTTAGGACGGTGGAGATGGAAGGTGAGTGATACACCTGCCAAGGTGCAGACGAATGGAAGATTATGGTTTTCTCCAGACTGATTTCCAAACCAATGAGTTCTGTGGCCTTGTAAAGTAGGATGTTATAAATATTAGTGCTGACTCTGTGTGACCAACTTAAGCATCAGCATCCGCGAACAGAGGACAAAAAGACTACAGCGCAGCTGATCGGAGAGCTTTTGTCCATATGTCTATAAATATATATATATATATATATATATATATATATATATATATATATATATATATATATATATATATATATAAGCAAACGATAATCTTGTGTAGCGAAACAGTGGTAACTGCTGTCATAGGCGAAATTTCTCTGTAACATTCACACACACACACACACATACATACATATATATATATATATATATATATATATATAGAGAGAGAGAGAGAGAGAGAGAGAGAGAGAGAGAGATATTGAAAGGGAGAGAAGGTACTGACAAATTGTGAGACGCAAATAATACATCAAAATTACAGCAGATGGACTGGTTTCATATCTATAAAGAAAAAATAGTTCTTGGCAAAGTGATTGATTGTAAGGAAAAGGTTCCGCTCTCAGACAAACATGCACGAACGTAATAGTACGCGCACACATACATATACGTAGATAAAGACACACTGACAAAACACACACACACGATTATATATATATATATATATATATATATATTCAAATACATGTGCAGAGAAGGACAAACACCGATACACATATACCAACATACGTATACCTACATGCTGATACACTCCTTCAAAAGTACACTCAGACGGACGTTTACCTACCAAAGCGTACATACGCGTACAGGCAAAATTACACACGCAAACATGCACATATGCACACATAATCATATACATATATACACGTAGATAGATAGATAGATAGATACATACATACATACATATATACATACATACATACGGGCACAGGCCCTGACCCACGCATATACCCGCGCACATACAACTATATTCATAAGCATATAGAAAGATGCATATACATACGTAGCCTATGCTCTTACCATTGATCTAAATAGCCGCTGGTAATGCAAAAGCCTAAATAAACGCTGATGTTGGAGCGTCTATCCTATCAGTGGCAGGTTCGATTCCTGCAGCAGTCCCATTTTCTTCAATTGCTTATTCTATTTACGTCGTCTAAGGTCAGTGAGACATTGGTCGTTTAACGACGGGAAATCATTTTAAATGAGTTTCTGTCTATAATATATAGCAATTCATAATTATCCCATCTGATCATATACATCCATTTCTTATATATATATATATATATATATATATATATATATATATATATATATATATATATACTTGCGGGTACATATGTATAAATACATATGAATACGAATACAAGGAAAGATTCAGTAATAAACACATCTGCTTACATATATATATACACACGCAACTATGACTACACATATGCACAAGCCTACCCACACGAAATCGACAAGTTTTACTTGCGTGTTTACCCGTACAGATAGACACACAAATCTACCCACTCGTGCTTCTTCGATTCCAAATCTTAATCTTTACCCAACGTTGGGAAATGAACTACTCAAAGAACGACATATCCAATTTTTCTACGAGCCGTGCTAGTTTTCTACTTGACCTGTTCCAATCAAAGAACTGACATTCATCATCTCTATATATCTGCCACTCACTGCGCATTTCAGCCCAAGCAATATACTAACATACCGTAGTCACTCAATGGTTCTTTCAACTTAGATCCGCGTGCAGTCCTCTTTACATATTTTTCCAACTCCAGCAGCACACACACGAATATATATATATATATATATATATATATATATATATATATATATATATATATATATATATATATATATATATGTATATATATATATATATATATATATATATATATATATATATATATATATATATATTGCTTTAACATCAATCTATATCATTGGTGTGCGTCAGTGCAAGAGGCCCACTTAGAAAACGCAGATGTTAAGCTTGCCTGCACGAATCACTTGATGTGTATATATTTACCTTCTTCAGCTGGAGAGTTCGCTGGAAATGGATCGAAAGATTTGCCCATTATACGACGGACAACATGCTCAGCTCAACGTGTTTTTCTGGGTTTTTTTTTTTAGTTGTTTCTCTTCCGCTTACAGGAGTTAAACCTTTTATATTTATTACTTATTTCATCCGTACATGATCTTGTACTTGATTCAAAATCATCTCTCTCTCTCTCTCTCTTTCTCTCCCTCTTTCTCTCTCTTCCCCCCCCCCCTCTTTCTCTCTCCTATTATTTCCCTTTAGTTGATCGAAGCTACTAGGAATAATCGGTCTTGCGTGGTTTACCGCTTTGATACGTCAGTTATAATCAGTGCCCACTTGATCCTCGAATACAAGAGGCATTTTCAACTGGTTACTTATTTCAATCTCTTAATCGAATCGCAATCAAAATGAGATCAAATTATCTTTGAGCAAAGTCTACTGTTCTCTAGCTTGTAAGACAGTCACAGTAGCAATCGCTTTCCTCTAATACTGTTCAACTCCAGTCAGAATTGGAGTTGACATTGTTTCCCGCCTAACAAGAACAATCCTCGCCAAATTCAGAGAAGTAAAATCTTCAGTGTGACGTCATGTTAGACTAGAGGTATGTATAAAAATTTTCTATCATGATTTGAAATCACAACAAAGTGATCGGTAAGATGTCTTACCAACTGATCTAAACTGATAACTGTTATATACCTACAAATCTATTCATTACAGGTATATACAATTAAAAAAATTGCGGTAACCACAATTTGTCGGAAACAGAAGAAAGGGTGGTGTTTGTTCCTGCATCAACCAGGATTGTCTCTATTTCTATATCCTTTCTTCTGTCTCCATTTATTCTTATTTTTTTCTTTCTTCTTACCTAATTTTTTCTTCGTGTATCCATCAATTTTTCTGCTTCCTTCTTTCTTTAATTTCTTCAGTTTTTTCTTCTTTCTCATTTTTCATTCACCCTTCCTTGCCTTCTTTCTCACTTGTTTTTTTATCTTTCTTGCCTACTCCTTTTCTTCATTCTCTGTCTCTCTCTCTCTGTCTCTCTGTCTCTCTCTGTCTCTCTGTCTCTCTCTCTCTCTCTCTCTCTCTCTCTCTCTCTCTCTCTCTCTCTCTCTCTCCAGCCTATCACTTCCTCTTATATTCCTATTTTTTCACTAGTTTTGTTTTGTAATGTATGCCCCAAACAAAAAATGGCGTACCAATGGTTACGGTGATAGAGTGACTTCAATCCTCACCGAGTGCCCCTTAGCAGTAGCCTCGTTCTTAACTCAGCTAGACGAAGTAAGTAATTATTCAACTGCACCAAATATATCATTTCTAGACCGAGAGAATTATGGGTAATAGACTGTTGGAAGTTTAAACGTGAACCGTTTTTTTATCTGAGAGAATTGCTGAAGCAAAGTATTGCTACCATTCAACGATTTTCCGAAAGAGCATTCTTATTGTATTCTTCTGAACGAAACACTTCAATTTGTTCAATGGAGATGTGTTTTGTTCATAGACTTTGCTTTTTGTCACGTCCGGTGCCTTTCTTGAAGATTTGAGCTCACAAATCTTTCTTTCTGCCAACCTGCTCACCATCTGTACTTCTCATCGACCAGTCGAACTCCCACACTGTACAGCCCACTCAAAACCTGGAAACGAGACAAACTTAGCTGGAAAAAGCGTTTTCATTCATCAATGTCTTCATGTTTGACTGATCATTACGAGAGGTACGGCTGAAATATTAATTGATACGCTTGTCAAAAAAGAAAAAAAAATACAACATAGACAGCAGTTTAAAACCAAGCTGAATGCGTCCTTGCTAGAATATGACATTATCGAATCTACTCAGACGGAATTAACTGGTCATAAAACTTGACAGTGAAAGAGAGCACTTCAACCGCATATATGGAGTTTAGAAATTGTTGCAATAATTATTTGAAAAAAAAAAAAGGCAAGATAAATTTTAGATGAAAAGTGATATTTTTATATTGTAGTTCTTTTCTTTGTTTGTTTAGAAAGTACGGATTATAGCGTCCAATATTTGACATGAAATATACGGATATCACATTAAGGGGGGAAACTAGAGTTGTAAATCACTGACCTTATCGGATTGATGATATAGAATGATGCTATTTCCTCAAAAATATTCAAGTAGGAATATCAATATATTTGTAGCCTTTATTTTACACAGAAATATTCATTTTCTACTAGTTCACTCAACCCAACGCTTCTACACTAATTGTATAGTTCGAAGATTATATAGTGAAAATTTCAGTTCGGAATTCAGCTTATAACTGTATTTGACTGTAGACCTTTTGTTCCAAAGTTCCAACTTCATGTGACATGTTATTGTCAGAGTGAAAAAACATTTTTTTCTCATTCTCTGGACTGTCCTAGTAACATAAATAGATTAGATTTAATTACTCTATAGATATTTGATGACCGAGTGTGATGTGGTAAAATGGTCAATAACTCAGAAACGAAATCTTCAAGTCGAGGTCAGATTCCTCTTGGGACTGTTTATATCAATTTAACCATTATTGGCGTCTCGCCATTGAGTGAGAGTTGACTAGTTAGGTTCAAAGACCATTATTACTTCTGTGTCTTAATGGATGCCCCACACTTAACGTATTCTTCCCGTGGATACAAAATGATTTATCCATTCATGCACTTCTTGTCACTCGCAGCCAGGCCAGTCAGAGCGTTATTGGGCGTAGTGCAGAGATCGATCTCCTCTTGGGAATTATTAGTGCAGAGAGGTTTCCTCCTTGGGATGATTAACGGGATCGCTTCTGAAGGCTCTCTGTATCATCTCCAGCTACTTACGGTGCCTGGTCTATCCAGTTGGTTACCCATCTAAATACTGACCACACTTGACGTTGATTAACTTCAATAATCGTAAAGGAACTTGTGTATCCGATATGATTTGGCCGAATGTTATGCCAAAAACGCTGAATGAACGTAGAACCAGCATTCTAACCAGAAAAAAACGCCTGTAGTTATGCTCAGCTTAATAAACTTAGCAAACAACCGGGAAGTATTCACAGGCGTCCACTGGGCGGGCGAACTATCTATTTCTATGTCGTCTTTTAAGATTCGCATTGTGCTCTCCTACTATGGACGAGATTTCTTGTAAACTTAGATCAGTTTGACACAAGACTAAATATGGGCAGGATACAAAAAGTATGTGTTGGGCCTGTCCTCCAGATATAGAGTGTCTGTCTGTCCTGATAGAATACGATTGAAATCTTGGCTTTTACCCCGGTTCGAACATTGATATCTGGGACCGATGGGGAAATATGTAAATAACTCGGCTATGAAGTAGGCCCCAATAATTAATATTTCTTTAGTTGATTTTCATATATTTGTATTTTATTCATTCATGGATCATAAACAATTTATATATTAATTGAACTTTTGATCCAGTGTCAAATTGACACAAGTCCATCGAATGTCTCTCTTGGATGTAAAAAAAAACGCGTGACTGAATGCTGGTGGAACAGTAGGCGGCTCTTTTCATATTTTTTTCTCCAGTCCTGCCACACTACATACAGTAATTGCTTCCTTTTCCGCGTTGGAACTTCTAAAGATAACTTTAATCCTACTTTGCCCCAATATCTGAAGGCAAAATCATTATACGATCGCCTGTTCTTGCCTTTTTTGTGTGTGTGTATGTGTGCTATAATTCTTTCTTTTCTTTTATTTTTTTTCTCCCTTCCTTCCTATCTTTCAGCTGCAATTCTTTCAACAACGACACCACACGGTGGCAGGCCCTTTCAGCTACGTTTTGTAAGAAACGCATTACGCAAAATGTTCAATCAGCAGAACAACCGTGACATATGATAGAAAGTAACAATGTTACGCTGTTATCTTTTCCGACATTTTTTAAAAGAAAATTTCCCATTTCGTTCCTCTTACTCGTTCTTCCGTTTCAAGGTTATAGATAAGCGTTTATGGCATAAGATATTCGAGGTCTGTGATTCAGCATCTTAGACGTGTTGAGTGAAATGCTATCATTATTTATGAATATTTTCTCCCGCTTCGTGCTCATCTTGTTTCGTTACACGAACCACAGAATTGGGAAACTAACTTTCTCCTTTAAGCGTTGCAAAGCCCGCTTAACATTGAGAATCGGATCTGTCACTTCAATATTCCTTCAAGAACTTTGCGTTGACATCTACACCCTCGATGCGTCAAAAGCTTAACTTTGGATGGGTGGGTCGAAAGGATATGAATAAAATATCTTCCTTTGTTTGTTTGTTATTTTTTTTCCTAGTGTCACTAACGAAACAATTGTGATATTGTAGAAAATTCTCAACTAATACAAGTGAGAGAAAAGAAATTTTCTTGTACAAATTTAATCGGAGATTTTGATATCAACAGATAATCATCATCATTATCATCATCACTCTTTTAACTTCCGTCGTTAGACATTGACCTTTCCACGTTTCTCTATCATGGGCGTCACGGAGCTGGTATATACTGAATTTGTCTAGTTTGTTTCTCCATCTTGTATTTTGTCAACCTCGGTTTTTTTTACATGTGGTCTCTGGGGATCCATGTCGTGAGTCATGATGTCGATCGGTAGTCCGCCATTCTTGCAACATAGCCAGCCCATTGCCATTTGAGTTTTCTAATAGATTCTATGATGCCTTGGACTCCCATTTTCTTCCTGATATATTGTGCTGTCTTGTGATCTCTCTATATAAGGTTGAGCATCCTCTTCATTCACTCTCCCACCAGAGCAAAATGCAGCACAAGGTCAGGGCTTTACGTGGGGAAAATAGGAGCAACCCATCAAAAATAAATCCAGCTAACGCGACTTTGGTTGCTAAGCAACCGTGGTGGCTAAAGCAACCGCTGTCACGAAAGAGTCAGGACAATCCCGACCTGTTCCTTCAAGTGCAATGGAACGGTGCTGCCCCAGAGCAATGTATCCCCTGCAGCTGAGCTGAGTAATAGTGGGAGAGCCCAAGGACGAATCCAAAGGTTCTCAGCGTGCGTAGCAATGCGCAGCCTCAGAATAACCTCATTGGCTGACGTATTGCACCGGCGCATTCAGTCTTTGATGTTCACCAACACACAATCTCCCGCTCATTCGGCAGGCAATTGTCAGTACCGGCGCCTCAGTCCCTGCCAGGGAATAGATACTACACTTTAATCCATGCCGAAAAGGCCAGAAAAGGGGGGGGGCGATCAACCTTGTCTCGTGTGTACGTAGCATGGTTCCCAGTTTGCAGGTCTGTCTCTTGGTCAAGTTCCATGTTTCAGCTCCATAAGTGACCATCTGGAGGTTGCATTGGTTGTATAGGTTCCTCGCCGTGGAGTGGCGGTCAGTAAATAAGTCTTGCGAAACGCTTTAACCTAATCGAAGTCTATTTGCACCAAATGAAGTTAATTACCGTTTTCACTACTTTGGTCAAGTGCCTAACGACGTTAATTACGTTACGCCCCCGCACACTTTTTTTTAATTTGCGCAGTCTCCATTTTGATTGCAGCACACAATGGTGACTAACACCTGATTTGGATTCTTTTTACTTGAAGCACCATTATCATTATCAGTCATTTATCGCCTGTCGTTGGACATACACTCTCCCTGGGATTCGACATACCTCTCTATCGTGAGTGTCGCAGAACCAGTATTTTGTAAACCTGCCCAGTTCGTCTCCTCGTTTCATATCTTGCCGGCCTCGGTTCTGCATTTGATCTCTGGGGATCAAGTTTGTGAGTCGTAATGTCCATAGGCTGTTTGCCATTCTTACAACATGACCAGCCCATTGCCATTTGAGTTTCCTAATGGTTTCTATGATACCTCAGACTCCTTTTTTCCCTAATATACCGTACTGTAAGGTGGTCTCTCCATGTGATCTTTAGCATGGTTCCACATTTTAGCTCCATATGCGACTATTAGGAGGATATTACCTTTTAGTACTTAAAAATATGCTAGTAATTTCATGGTCAATTTTTATTTCCTTTCATTTACCACTGAACAAATAAACTGTAAAAATTATTCATAGTCTCAATTCAATTCACTTGGCGTGAATATTTACATGGTTCACTGCTGAGATATTAACGTTCCCTAACACTCGACCTAATAATCAATTCTATGTATGGTATTTGTATTACCATCCTGTAATCCGTAAAATTCCGAGTTCCGAAAGGTTTCTTGTCCCAAACTTTCGGGTTTAAGACAAGTGACTTTCTACATGTATGAGTCTTGAGTCCTGCTTCATGAGTCAGGACATTGCATATTTTCCGTCGGTGCCATCGGTTGGTGTTCTAGTCTGCACAAAAAAAAACGGGTCTTGATTTGTATTTTCTATAACCATTCCCCTCAATTTATCTTTTCCTCAAACTGAGCTTAGCTTAATGAATATCACAAGTCTTGTCGACAGCAATGAAAACAACTCGAAGTCATTAATCCTTGGCTGAATTCCTTCACTGTATTATTCATGTCACTGAGAGTTGTTAAAAGATATATTAAGAAGATAAAATGAAGCATCATACTTCTGTGCAAAGATAAGAGGTAATTACACAAATCGATACAATTTAAATTCTCAAAAGCAGGGACGGTCAAGGGAGATGGAAGACTTGAGCTAGCCTTCCAGCAAGAGGGAAAACGTAAAATTCTGTCAAATTAAAATCATAATATAATCTTGAATTTATCATTAGATGAGGTGTTATCAATTGTTATTGATTTTCGATACTTATTTCTTTCGTCTTAATTTCAATTTATTCCCATCATGGTTTCTAAGACAGTGATTCTACGGCTGTTAGTGAACAGTGCAGTTAGAGAAATTCGAACATACAGTCCCTTCTCCGTAGGGGAACCGGTCATAGCGCAACAGCTACTTAACCAGTCATGTTACTAAAGCCTACTGGTCACAGAAGCTGAAATAGCATCATCAGTCTATCGTCCGTCCTTGGACATACACCCTCCCTAGGATTCGCCAAACCTCCCTATCGTGGGTATCGCACGGCTAATATTTTCTGAATCTGTCCAGTTCGTTATGCCATCTCATATTCTGCTGGCCCCAATTCTGCATTTGATCTCTTGGGGGATATCTGGAGTTATTATCTAAAATTTAACATTAGATGAAGCATTATTAAGTAATACTAATTTTTCACTAGTATTTCTTTAAATTTAGTTTTAGTGTTTTTTATTTATGTTTTATCACCACTTCACAGACTGGCAGTTTACGGTCGTTAAGAAAATAGTACGGAACGGGAATGAAGAAGATATCAAAAAAATTCTAACTTTCATCCCTTTCTCCTTAAGAGAAATTCTTTTAACACATTAACTCTTTCATTGATTAGGTTAGAAAAGCCACCGGTTATAAAAGTAAAATCTCACTGATTAGTTTTTATTCTTTATTTTTTTTTCCCGAATGCCTGATTTGCAGCCATCTTTAATGTTTGTTTATACACACTGGTGGTATCGGCAGAAATATTACCTTGAACTTATTTCTAGAACTAGCATTGTGCCTGCAAAAAATAACTAGATTATTTGTGCATGGATTTGGATATCTGCATCGGATCAGAATATCTGAGTGCTCTGCTCAGGATCAAACAGTCGCTCTACGACATTCTGCCTAAGATTAATGTGTAGTATATGTGCACTTTAGCAGGAGTTACAGAAAGAACCCGAAAAGAATATCACACTCTTCCATATATAGATAGATTTTTATGCCGAACAGACATTCTGCAGTCAGCGATATAACCTCTCCTTCAACGATAGATTCCCCATATTTTAGAGAAAAGGCAATTTTGTAATCAAGAAAAATGCTTGCATAAAAGTTTATATGAACTATTACACATCAACGCAATACTTTTAGATTTTGAGAGAAGACAGTTAATGGATTTTATCTAATAACCTGCAGAAGATTTTTAACTGTCAGAGTATTCTATATTAGAAAGGAAAGGCAGCTAAGATGAATGCTGGTAAAAAAAATGCTCTTTGAAGATAGATAAGATATTTGTTCCAATCAACAGAGAAAACTATGCACTAATCATAAAAGGCTTTCTAATTGTATATTATACGTTTGTCGGCATTTGTGGATCTAGTATAAAACTACTTGTAGAATGCCAAATGTCGGTATGATGGTCTGATCTGAAGAAGGGGGCATGGCTTAGAGCTTAGACTAGCAAACCATTAGCTTATATATCGAGTTTTATCTTCATTGCGTACTCCACAATTGTTACCTTAGGTCAGATTAAGCTAAGCTTAGTAAGTATGTACACACTAAACAACCTAAATAAGAACTCGTTGTAGTTTTCGGTGTGTTAATGAAATATCGACCTTTCAATCATCTTCGCTAGCTGCACCCATGGAAATTGCATAAATGTTGACACCTGAGGTTGTCCATTATTTCATGCCTCTGCTCTTCTCTCGAATTATGCCTGTATCTCCCCATTCTCTCCCTTATCCCGTCCAATTTTCGTTGTCCGCCCACGATATTACCGAAATATTATACAGACATAGATTATTCTATCCCATCAGTAAACTTTTTTCATCCTATTTTCCTAACTTCTTATTAAACTACCTAATTCCTTTCTCCCTCCTCTCTCTCTATCCTTTCAGTAAAGTATCTAACCTCATTTTCTCCCTTATATCTTTCTAGATTTTTCTTAAACTCTCTAACCCGTTTATAACAATGAAATGATATTTTGATGATAAGTGATATTTTTGTTTATTTAACCCAAGCAAGCCAAGCTTTGGTATTGCCCAAAGCCTATACTCTTGAGCATGGAAAGGACGTCCGTTGCAAGTCCATGCACACTCTAAGTGCAGAATTAAAATTTATTAAAAATGAACATGAAAATGTAACACAACCCAACGAATGTTATAGGCCACATAAAAAAAAAAAGGATCCATTTTGCTTTTTGTTTAAAAAAAATAGTTGAAATCGTAAACACTGGATTTATCTAACGACCTTACATTTATTTTAGAATGCGTTCAATATTTTAAAAGAGAAAATTAAACAGGGCATAGAAATCTACCGACACGCACGTTTCGTTTCATTTCTTCTCTTGAAATTAAAATTCAACATGTGTTGAAAAATATTTGAAACGTGTAACCTACCGATTTCGTTGTAATGATATTTGTGTTATTGATAAGAAGAAAGGTTGTAGGTAAAGAGGATTGTTGACAATCGCAAACCGATAAAAATTTGCCTTGGGAAAATTCAGCTCAATTTTCACACAATTGATAAAGCAGACTATATTTATCAAATTGATCCTGTATAAGAAAAATTAAAGAAAAGCAATAAAACTTAAACATTTTCTTTTCCGCGCTATTTCTGTTGCTTCTTTTAGAATTGAAATTCAGTGAACATGCTTTAAATTTACCTAAAGAATTATCTGTTGCGATTTTTTATGGCTTTTTTTCTCGAGATTTTGTCATTAAATTATCAATGTTTGTGTCACGCGCATGCTTCTGAAACAGTGTTATTCGGGAAGAACGGTGTTATATAAATATAGAGTTTTACAAATTTTCATGAATTTTTTTTTTAAAAAAGAAGCTTGGTTAATTGCCATTTAATCACATACTATACATTTCATCAAAAATGGTTTATGGTTGATATTTTACAAAAATCCAGGCATTAACCATTACGTCAACTAAATATTCTTTAAATCAACTGTACATAAAGTCTATATGAATCTTAACTGTTGTGGAAATTTACAACGGATGCACAAAAGATATAAATATTTCAATGTCTGTAAAAAGCAAGAGGAAGTAAAAGCTCTTTTGGTACAATATAGGGAATGTAGTCCCGATGAAAAATTGTGCAGTTCTACGCCTTCGCTCATTCGATTTTTAAGACAACGAAAGAAAAACAGAATTTGGATTCAGCACAATTAGACTCAGTAACAATGATACATAATAGATATTAATAAATCAATTAATAAAGAGGTGTAAATATAAATTATTGATTGATAAATCCGAAATACTAAGAATAGATTAAGTAGGTGGGCAGATAAACTGGTGTTTTTAAGTGGCTGAGTCGAATTCTTCTCTTTCCTTTTGTGCACCCGTATTCATTTTAGACAACTGTAAAAAGTTATGTGGACAAAAAAAAATAATACTTTTTTTTTCTTAGTAAATGATGTTTACTCATACTCAAGTTTTATGACCATGATTTGGGTGAATTAGATCGTTTTGTGACTGTTTTTTTTTTTTGTTTTGTTTTTTTTTTCATGGGAATGAACATCGTTTTTAATATTTTTCTCTTTCTCTCACCCGGATCATGATCAGTTGTCCTTCTTGTTTTGTTTTTTTTTGTTTTTTGTTTTTTTTTGTTTATTTTTGTTTTGTTTTCGTCGTTGTTGATGTTGTTGTTGTTGATGTTGTTGTTTTTTTGGAGGGGGGTCACAGCGAATGATATTTAGCTGATTCTGGCCAAACAAACCGGAATCTGTCAATTGTCTGTACATTTAAAATCTTTTTTTTTTTTTTTTGTGCTGTGAGGATTGAAACAGACTCTTCACGTTTTACTTTCAAACAAATACGTTTTAGTTTGGGCATGCGCAGATCGTTTGCTTTCTGATTGAATATACGTAAAATGACGAACCTTACAGCCCTTCTTTCGATGCACTCGGCAAGGCAGATGTATCAAATGCTACAGCGGAGGAATCTGTCAGAAAAAATCTCATAAACTAGCTGAGTGACGCTTAGGGTATGCAGTTGATTGTGTTAAACCATTTAATTTCATATCTTCCAGAAAAATTTATCTTGGTCACTTACAAACACCAGTTCAACTGCACTTCTAGAAACAATGCATTTTCATGAAAAAAAAATATGCTTGTTGACAAAACCAGACCTAGATTTTTTTTAAAACTAGTTGAATAGTAAATTGCGTTGTATTATTTAGAAACTCACTTGAATATCTCCCGTCATTACATGGTTAATGTATCACTCACCTTAGACAGCGTAAATGGAATGAATAATTAAAAAAATGGGGCTGCAATAGGAATCGAACCTGCCGCTGATAAAGTAGCCGCTTCAACGTAGCGACGCTCTTATCATTGAGCTAAACAGCCGCTGGTGATGCAAAAGCTGATATAACTGTTTTCGCACCGAATTCTCATCTCGTTTATTCTTGGTCTATTTGCTTCTTTTCAACGTGACAGTTGTGAACCAAGAATTGAATATATGTGATATCAGACAGAGTGAATTATAAATTGCATTCTATTACATAGAAACTTTACTGAAATAATCTCCCGTCATTTGATGTCGATGTAGCGATATCGGTGACCCTTTAGCTCAATGGTAAGAGCATTGTTACGTTGAAGTGGCTGGTTCGATTCCTGCAGCAGCCCTATTTTATTTAATTGTTAATCTACATTGCCTAGGGTAGGCGTTACATTAACCATGTAATGATGGGAGATCATTTCAAATAACTTTCTATATTATATAACGCAATTTGTGTTAATTTTGTCGGATCGCATACATACATCTCTTGATACGAACTAGTAATTCTATAACGTAACAAATACAATGAACAAACGAAGAAAATCCGTCTTGATGCCTGTCGTCTGCTCCATCCAAATCTATCTTGATCTTTCTTATACATAGCAATGATTTCCTAAGTAACTTAGACAATAAACATCATATTATTTGTGAAATGCAATTCACTTGAATTACTCACAGCAGGACCAAAAATACGTTTAACACATACACATAAAAAGAAAAACACTTCCGTAGATTCTCGTACGGCAGTAAACAATAAATATTTAACTTAATTTCGTTCCGCAAGATATCTGCATAGTTCGAAAGATTATGGATTCTATTTTCAAATGTTGATAACAACTTGAATATTCGTCAGAAATACATTACTTCAACTTAAAATGAGTTAGGTAACACATTTAATGTCGAAATTTTCACGGTGTGCAGCCTTGTCGAAGTGACCTCAAGCAGAGATGCAATTACCATTAGTTTATATGAGGTGGGGATTTTGAGCGTCCCTGGCTTCCAGAATGGTGACGATGGCATGTTAAGCTGATTTGTCACAGTTTTGGTTAGTTGGAGAAACTGGTGTGAAGGAGAGAGTTTGCTGCCTCTATATTGACATTGCTAAACAAACGTTTGAAAAGTAAGGGATATCTGTTTCTTTGAGGTGAATATATGTATGGATAAATGAATGGTTGACTGGGTGTCACATATTGTCGAAACCCTTAAAGTGACAGACACAAAGAGACCAACTGAGATGGTTACTTACCCTTAACCTCTTCTTATTGGTTGATCATACATAGCATCACTGACCCGAGAAGATAAAAGGATCTTATCATTATGCAGAGATACCGAACCAGTGCGAATAAACAAGCCCGCAAGGAAAACACGCATCAGTTATCAATGCGTCGGGGGTGGTCTGGAGTTGGACTCTGTTGGCAGGAGGGGAAAAAAGGAGTGGGGAGTCAGGTGAGCCAGAGCCTTGACGCTAATGGGTCGTCGAGACACACGATTGACTCCAAGTCGAACGACATGACTGATAAAAAAAAAAAAAGAAAGAAAGAAAACAGAGCCCGGGAAAAGAGGAGCGTTATCATTCTTTCGTGTATTTTAACAGTTCACTACTCGCTCCGAGGTTTATGAGATTAGATGGCTATTCCTCAATAGGAATTAAACCACCAACTTAGATACGCACCGGGTTATTACGTGTGAAAAGACGCCTTTAAATAGTAATAAAAAAAAAAGTAAATATGTAACGAAAATAGGACCTATTTGGAAAAATAATATATCTCCAACGATATGTAATGATAATATGCTATCTCTTTATTCAAAAATCCTGCTAAAGCACAAATGATGGCTCCCCTATCATTGAAACTTTTATTACGGACTTGAAATTCAAAATGCTTGGTGAGATAATCTGTAAGAGAAATGGCAGGTGAATATGAATCATGCGCGAAGACTTCATATTCGAAACCTTCAAGCTGAGAGAGTCACCTGAGAGATGGGTGATTTAAAATGCTTAGAGAGATAATAATCTATAAGAGAGATGGCAGGTGAATATGGATCATGCGCAAAGACTTCATATTCAAAACCTTCAAGCTTTGAAAGTCACCTGAGGGATGGGTGATCTGCCACTGTCATGGAAATTTCATTCAGTTTATGAGGGACTCATTTTTCCTCTTTTTTTAACCTTTCCTATAGACTTGATACGATATGATATAATCCCAAAGTCTCCAGATAGTGCTCAGGTCGTTCTTTGTAGGCTTTGGGCCACTGCTGACGATGATCCTTCATCATAAAAACAAAAAAAACAAGTTCGCCCCGATTGCAGTGTTGACGTTATCAGCTGCTAATTGAAAATTTTACTTGAAAATTAGTCTAGCTTCTTGGATAGGCAGCATTGCTATGAAGGGCAGGAGAATCCGAAACGTAGCGAATTACATCTTTATTTAAATTGATCTGCAAAAAATATGAAATTATATTGGTAAATCCTCATAATCAACAATATGTAAATAAATGGATCAATGGTGGAGAATTTACCATTCGAAGAAATGAGAAATGAATGCATTGCAGTATTTACCAATAGTGCCACTGCCTGTGATCGATGTTCGGGCCCCAATCAAAACAAGGATATTGAATTTTGATTGTCAAGGCTGGTAGGCTCTTCTCACTTGTAAAATTGATGCAAGACAATTTTTCCCCTCCGCCGTGCATTTGAGCTTGTGATTTGCTAAAGTAAGTTTTTTAAATATGAAAAAGTAAAGCAGTATCATTATAAATATATAATCATATTTAGAATTTTAGACTTCCTCCATAATGGAAAATCATAATCGATTATATATATATATATATATATATATATATATATATATATATATATATATATATATACATATGCATGTATATATATATATATATATATATATATATATATATATATATATATATATATGTATATATATATATATATATATATATATATATATATATATGTATATATATATATATATATATATGTATATATGTATATATATGTATATATATATATATATATATATATATATATATGTATATATATATATATAAACATGATATATGATCCCACAGAATGATTACAAATAGCAATATATCATACCGAATCTCTCATTTGAAATAATCTTTCGTTATTAAACAGCGAACGTATCTTGTAGCCGAGGCAACGTGAAAAGAGTAAACAAATTAAAGAAAATGTGGCTGCTGTAGGAATGAGACCTGCCACCGATGTGGTAGCCGCTTCAACGTAGCGTTGCTGTAAGCATTGAGCTCAACAGCCGCCAGTAATGCAAATGCTGAGATAACTGTTTCAAACCCAATTTCTCATTTTGCTTATTCACGGTTGATGTCTGCTCTATTTGTTTCTTCTAACGAAACAATTATGTTATTTGGAGATATATGTACGATCCGACAGCACGATCATAAATTTGCGTTGTATCATATTGAAACTCTATTTGAAATGATCTCCCGTTATTACATTTAATTTGTTTATTCTATTTAGGCCAAATGATACATCCACTGAGTAATAAAGAAAAATTGTACGTTTTATCCAATAATGGTCCATAATGTCCAAATTATGCCACAGCAAAGATACAACAGAGGCAATGATGTGAAAAAATATGAAATAAATACGTTCATTATTTAAGGATTTATGTAACAATATTAGGAAAACATACGACTAAAAAGCATCCGTACAGCCGATGTAAATCATCCTCTATTGGGTGAATATTTGAATATAATTCATTTTCCATCTTCATCGAATCATTTGACACGCTCTTATAACTTATTTAATCGATAATTTTGGCAACATGCCACAACGTACCGTAGCGCTTTGTCTACGATGTATCATATCATTCATACAGCAATTGTCTTGAACTTGTTCCATTATGGCGAAGACAAAGGAGCTCGGCATCGATTTGAAGCAATTAATTGTTAATAAGCACAAAGCAGGAAAGGAATATGATAAGATTTTCAAAGGGCCAAGTGTCTATAGAATATCGGTATAGTCCATAATGAAGAAACTCAATATGGCTGGTGACGAGAAAATCTCCTGTGAACTGGTCGTCCTCGTAAAGTTTCACTAGGACTCATGCGCAAGATAGTCAGGGACGTTGGTAAGGACAAAAGCCAGTAATATACATGGTCTATATTTCTATTGAGTATTATGTCTAGAATCGAAGGATAGACTGTATAAGTAATATATTCTTGCTGCTCCTTGCCAGGGTCGAGTAATGAACTTTTAACAAACTAAAAAGAAAAAGTTTTCTTTCAGCAGTTAATTAAATCCCCCAACCTGCCACAAGAAACTTCAATCCACATAAGTGTCTATTGTATTTGTCGTATTTTTCTTATCTTTCATTCATTCGTTTATTCATTCATCTATTTATTCATTCATTTATTCACTCATTTATTCATTTTCTGAACTTCACTGTTCCCTATTGTTGTTTGCTTGATTGTTATATATGTTTACTCCACTTACCCTCCCCCACAATCTTTAATCTCTTCTCCTAAGTCCCACCAGGTGTGTTTGCAAGGGTAGGACTTCTAATTTTTTTAATAGTCACATCTGTGTACATTAATTAAGTTGAAAACTTGAAATATAAGGGAGATGTATGCTTAAGCTCGAAGTACCCATCTGGCTGAATCAAAAAAAAAAATTATATAAATCCATCAGACCTGTTGGTAATCCACCAACTCAAAGCTGGGCCCTGTCGTAGACTCAAATAGGCTAAGAGAGGATGTAAGCTGGGCTGGTCTATCCGAATAGACTACGTGGATAACATAGGATTAAAAAAAAAATTTCATACATCTTATCATTTCAAGCGTTTTATCTTTAATCCTTTATCCTTTTCCCTCTACAGCACTGCATACACCTATGCCTGTCTGTTTATCCACCAAGAGCAAATAGAGTGGGTGCTAAGAGCCGGTGGAGCTCTAAGGCCACTCATAATGACACCAGCAGTGACAAATCCTCCAGACACCCTCCAACATGTCATGGGCCAGCGCTGCAGGTCATGGCCCAACACTTCCCGTGGTTTGCACCATAAAAGTTATACCGGCAGTTCCAGCTGGGTCAGCGATCTCAAAAGTCCCGGCCACATCACTTGCTTTGGGTGGGGTGATGTGCACCAACAGCGACTATCCAGGCACTACACCAAGAAAACGCCTGGAGCTGGGTCATCGGTCCCAAGAGAAAAAGATATAAAATCCTTACCGAAGAGAGCGACACCAACTTCAATCTCTCTAATAGAAGCAACCACTACATTTAAGCCAAAAGACACACAAAGCAATAGTAAAATCTTAAACAAAACCAAGAAACTCATTAAAAAGCACAGGAACTTCAAACCACCACCAACAACAACAAGGGTAAAAATAGAGGAGACCGAACTAAACAAGACAATCAGAAATAAACAAAGAGACAAAAAAAAGAAGGTATACGACAGCAATCATCGAAACCACTCTCGAAAAACGTCGGGGCTTTAAAGCAATAAACAAAACTCACAGTATAGGGTGGAAACAAATAATTGGAATACTCGAAGAAAACGGAGACATAACAGAGACAGAATTGTCGAACGCACCCAAGAATTCAATTAACAAATCTACTCTTTAAGACATGGACAACAAAACAACAAACGGGATACGCAAGATGCAGACAACCACTTTGAGAACTACACAGAATTTACACCATGGGAGGTAAAACAAGCCACCAAACAAATAAAAAATGGAAAAGCCCCAGGACTAGATATTATCACTACCAAGCTACTCAAAAAAATCTGGCAAGATTGTCAATAAAAAAATAACTACCGATTCTTTTCAACTTATGTCTAAAACAGAGTAATGTCCCCACAGACTGGAACACAGCAATCATAACGCTCTTACATGAAAAAGGAAACCCGAAAGTCCTCAACAACTACAAACCTATATAGACCTACAAGCCTACTCAACTGTATCTACAATTTTTTCACAAAAATCATCACCAACAAGATCACTAAAACACTAGATGAAAACCAACCACGGGAACAAGCAGGATTTAGAAGAATTACTCGACAATGGACCATCTCCAATCAATAAATCAGCTGAAAGAAAAAGCAGCAGAATACAAAATGCCACTCGCTGTATCATTTATAGACTTCAAGAAGGCTTTCAACTCTGTAGAAATTCCTATGGTCATGAAGGCCACCACTCTACAAAGTGTAGACCCTGTATACGTCAAAGAACCACAACGTGTATACAGTCACAGCAACTGGTTTATCAGGCTACAGAAAGACTCTGAACTATTCCAACTCCAGAAAGGAGTAAAACAAGGTGATACCAGCTCAACCAAACTCTTCACAGCCTGCCTCAAGATGATCTTCCGAAAACTGGACTGGGAAAATAGAGAAATCAAAATAGACGCCGAATATCAAAGTAACCTCAGATTTCAGACGACATCGTCCTTTTTACAGAAAACCTACACGACCTCCAGCTAATGAACTAAATGAAAAGAGCAAAAAAGTTGGCCAACACATGAACTTCAGTAAAACGAAAGTCATGAGCAACAACCACATCGAGAATAAAAACTTGACCGTCAAAATCGAAGACGCAAAACTGGAGAAAGTACACCACTACATCTACCTAGGACAACGAATCTCCCTAAGATCCTCAAATGAAGAGGATATCAAGCGAAGAATCACACTAGGATGGCAAGCCTTTAGCAGAACAAGCTCAACCTTCAAAAACAAGAAGATCCCATTAATCCTAAAAAGAAGCGTATACAACCAATGCATCCTCCCAATAGTCACTTCTGGAATTGAAACATGGAACTTAACCAAGAGATAGACTCACGAACTGAAAAGCATGCAACGTGCGCATGAGGGAATCGTGCTCAACCTCACATGGAGAAATAACCAGATAGCATAGCATACGAGGGAGAAAACAGGATTCTGGAATATCATAGAATCTACTAGAAAATTTGAATGGCAATGTGCTGGTCATGATGCAAGAATGGCTGACAACCGATGTACATCACGACTCACAACATTGATCCCTAGAGATCACATGCGAAACCGAGGCCGGTAGAAAACAAGGTGGAGAGACGATCGAGACGAATCCCGAAAATACTGGCTCCGATTGAGTAATGTGGCGTATCCTGGGGTAAGTTTATGTCTAGTGACGGACAGTAAAAGACTGATGATGATGATGATGATGATGTGCTATTAAACGTTTGGCTGCAAAATCGCTTTGTTTACGTTTTGAAAGCCACCTCGTCAGTTCACATTCCGTTTCCCGACTGAAGTTTTTCAATTTCTATTAAAACCTCATGGGACCTCGGATGTATACACAATCGGATGTTGAGCAGACTCCAGTATATATATATATATATATATATATATATATATACATATATATATATATATATCATTTGAATTTACCCATCTCTCTAATCTGTGGCCGTAGTCATAAATATTTACATATACATGTGCGCTCTCATTTTGCCGACAGTATGTATATCCCTAGATCGGACAGTTCATGTCTGACGGAATGTGATATTTATAGAGACATTTTATTGAGAAACATATTTCGTCCAGCAACGGAATTAACCGAGTAGCAAATTGAATAGCCGGCCATAAAATGAAGAAATGAATGACGTGCAGGATTTGACCCTGCATCCACCAGGAAGCAGTCTTGACGCGACCCTGCTCTACCGACTGAGCTAAAAGCGCACTTGGTAAGAAAAGAATTAATAGATATATGTCAACAGCAATTTCCATAGTTTTTTGCCAGTTACGGACTGATGATAGCATAATTATCAGACAAATACTTCATCTTTGATGCTATGGGTAGGCTATATAGAGTTAGATTTAAAAAGGCAATTCTTGTTAAAATAGAAGTAAATGCCATGCACGAGCTGGTGTTAACCGAGAAAATACAAAAAAAAAAAAGAATTACTCTCTTTGATCAAATTTCGAAACGCAGAAAAAATATCGCTTTTCTGTGGCAATGCGTATCAGTGTCACGAATTTCGTGAGTGTGTCGTTAAAACCGTGACCTTTAGCTTCTGGACAATCATGAAATATAAAAGGATTCATGCTCCTTTAAAAACCGTTAGATAGATTGATAGATTGCAACCGCACAGAATATTTCAGGGTTGTGGATTAAACTCTGTTATTCCAGGTGTTCATATGAGTTAACGCTGAAAGTTGGCGGCGCTAATCTCCTTTCCAAGCTTTTTTTTTATTCTTCAATAGCAAAGTAACGAAATTGATGGTAATTGTCTATGCATATTTAGGTATGGGAGGTCAATGCCTTTCCTGAAACATCAATAATGGAACATTGTTACATCTGCTAATCGAATAGATCACAAAAACATTCGTTTCGCCTACACATTACTGAAACATTCCACATTCGGAAACTGAAATACGAACTTATACATTTTTTGTAAAGTCTATTACTACAAAAACGACAGATGATTCCCCGTTTGTCTGCCTCCGTGTATATGTTTCCCAAGACTCCCAAACGGCTTCAAATTTGTCAGTGGTCAAAAAGCACGGAAAATAGAATAAGTGGTCAAAAGCACAGAAAATAGAATAAGTGGACCGAGTCCAAATTCCGATGGGAATTTTTTTTTAAATATATCACAAAGCTCTGTTCTATTAGATCTTCAAACCTTTCGGAAATTCGTCAGTTTTCAGAATTTTTCATAATGTTAGAGGGAGGATGATCTATTTACGATTTAACTATAATGCTATGACCTTCACTTTCCGTTCGTTGTAGGAGACTACGAGGTCAATTCCTCTTCCTCTCAGAATTTTTTCAAGGAATCTAAACCCTGACGCGACTATGAAATGTGTTTTATCTGGACGAAAGCGTCAACCCTACTTCTAATCTAATCACAATGCAAAGTGGGCCTTATTTAAATCCGACAGTCCGCTTTGAAATGCGAACTATTAAAGGCAAAAGTGAGTACATTGTGGTGACCCTTATATTTTAGTCTGATACAAATACGAAACTCTTCTTTTAGCTGGGTATCTAAACGTCTCTTCCTCTGATGATTCCCTATAAAAGCCCTGAACGCACGTGGTCAATCGTTCATTTGGCCCTGGCATCTCGAGCCAGTTATCTTCCTTTTCCCCTCGCTAAACTTACAGTCGGTGTAGTTTTCATTCTTCGACCGTGACTATGTCTATTGTCTTGTCACTTATTTATCTCGATGTGAGTATTCACAAGAACTTTATAGGTATTAAATGCAAATACTGCAACTACTTTTTTTGGCGACCACGCAAACGCTGCATTCATTATTTCGCCCCATTTAGCTCCTTTTTGCACCTATCCTGAACAAGTCTGGTTAACTATACCACTCATTATAACAGACACGACTCATCAGGCTCCGTTGGATAGATAAACTAAACGATATTACACCCTTTATGCTACGTGTCCGTTAAATTCTTATTGTTTCCAATACGTTTTACACACTGGAATAATCTAAACCTATCGGACCCTACTCTTCTCTTCTTTACACGATCGAATGTATTAATGTTTCCATTCAATGCATTTCATTTATATTCTTTATTAAATTTATCTCTCATGTTAGATATCTAAACACTTGTATAAGTCTTTTTTTGCTCTGTATAATATCCGTGTCCTCATTCGTACTTGGTCGGCGTGTTCTCTATTTATCTCCCTTCCTTCTTCAATTTTTCCACTGACGTCCACGTGGGCCCACTATTCCAGCACAGGCGCCCATTCTTCAACAAGAACTACTAGAACTATCTAGAACCTGATTTTAACAATATGAATTCTCAGTTTAAAAAAAAGATGTTTCGAGGTTGTAGAAGGGGTCTCTACAACGGTGTGCGCAGGCATACGCAGGTCTGCTGATGGTGTGTGCAGTCTTATTTAAACTTAGAAAAATCTCTGTAAAATATAATTCGCTCTCCTGTGTTTATTATACTCATTTTGGGGGTGGGGGTACCATAGCTAGTAAGTATATTAAAAAAAGATAAATTTGATACAGAAGTTTCAGCAATTTTTAGACAGAAATTTCTGTTAATATAAATTTATAGTATCATTATCTGACCACCAAAGTATTCCCATGGTTTTTAATATTGACTTTTAGCTGAAGTGTTTATTTTGACATAAACTGACGAATTTACCTGATTAATCCATATACTATTAATCGGATTTTCCGCTGACCAGACAACGATTGCTTGAGGGTGACACATCTGGAGAATTCGCTGCATATGGACAATCTTCCCATCTCTGCTCCTTGTCAGTTTGCTGCGTCGCCTTTGCAACCTAAGTACCGGCCTTATTAAGCCGCAAGATGCCGACCGAATTCCTTATCCAAAATTGAATTTTTCCATTCCAATGCATCATTCAAGCGGGTTTCCTGATTCGTCTTTGATTTTTAATAGTTTTGTTTTGTTTTTGTTTTTTGTTTTTCATTCGCTTCTGGTTACCATAAGCAAGGCCTTTCGGTCAGTTTTCTCATCATAGGATCGGTGAAAAAAAATTGTAAGGGAGTTATCTTTGCCACAGAACAAGACCAGTAAATATGTGTTAAATTGTGCGTTGATGTTGAAATTGTAAAAATTAGAAACACAAAAACACGACATGTTTGAAATGAAGACTAAAACGACTTAACAAAAGGAAGACGAAAGTTAAAATTATTTATAAGATTTACAAACGCTAAAATGAAGAAACTTTAAAAAGAATTTGTTAGTCTTTTTCAAGTTTCTTTCCTGCAATGTCACGTATTCCTTCTTCATTCAACTACGTCTCCTAATCATCAGTTTTCAAGATCTGTTGTCTTCTGAGGCATTATTTGTCACCTAACACAAAATCTTTTTTTTTTTTCAACTCAGTAAACCACTCATGGTTTATGATAGCTTGCACTTACTACGCCAGAACTCTAAGCTCCAGTTATCCATTGCTCGTTTTCTGTCGCCATTTTTCTTCGATCAAACACAAAGAATAGAACTGTAATTTACATTCAGCCATTATTTTCACCCAAATAAAGTAAAATTGTCGCTTTTCAGCGATCAGTTTTTTCCAGAACATGTCCAAAAGAGTAAGGAAGAAATGAGTAAACTCCAGAGACTCTTCTAAGATTCCTCTGTTATTGTACGAAAGAGGGTGCCAGGAACTATCGCATCACCCCAATGAATACACGTATATATCGCATGTATATAGATTTATGTTTCGAGGATGATGGTAATAAACATCGAAATATTACTAAAATCAGCGGCTTCTCTTCGTTTATATTGATAACATACACACTTGTTTTCGAAGATATCCTCTTGGGGTGCGTATGTGAGCATCTATATCCATCTATATTCGTAAGTATATGAATATGTTTATAATGTTCTTATTCCTATTACTAGGCGGTTGAATATACTTGTTCAACTGGATGTATATATATATTTCTGATTATCATTAGGTGTATATTTTATATATATAAGTACCCACATTTTTGAGCGTATATACATGTGCGTGTGTGTGCGTTCGTGTAGGTATGTTTGAGTGTAAGTTCATGAGAGCGGGGAAGATGGTGTTGGTATATACGAAACAACGAAGTGAAGAGGGCAGAAAATATTAACCTGTATCCTTATAGATGTAGAATGAACGTATTGGGGAAGAAAAAAAAGTGGCGTTTTGGTCACCGTGATTTTAGTGAATATTTAATGATGAAATCATGATACTCAAGGTTCGTAATCCCCCCCTCTCTCTCTCTCTCTCTCTCTCTCTCTCTCTCTCTCTCTCTCTCCGATGCACACACGGACATACTCACTCACCGATGCTCATTTACACTCCCACTCCTACGCTCACCCATTTACTGATTTTATTATCAATATCAACCTTCCCCTTCCTCCTCCCTTGTATACAAGAGCGGTCCCTGGCAATGAGGCGTCCTTTACCCTGTCAGCCCCTCCCACGTCGACCTGCCACGACTGACCGATCTCCACCAAGATCAGAAACTTAAGATAAGTCAGAATCGCGCATGTCAGTTTACTGAGCCGCTTCTTAGACGTAAACAAGCTCGTCACATCGACTTAAAAACCATTGCTATGTACGTCGTAAGCACACGTTGCCTTGAACAGCTCAAAGCATTAATGTATTGGTATCAAGACATAAGTATCCAGGACTTGGAATGCTACACGTCGTCTACAGACAGCCAGGAAACAAAAGCACTAGTTTACTAATTGACAAGATAAAAGATGTCTGAACGTAAAGCGGATAGAGGTTGCTGGCAAATGAAATAAATGGAACGATAAATGTGAAGACAGACAGACAGACAGATAGACAGTCAGACAGACAGAGAGAAGAGGGTTTTTTTTCTTAATGGGGAAGATAACGTGTCTCCGCGATTGAAAGAAGAAAAGAATGCCAAAATGTCCAGGAAGAATAAAAACATGATCTGAAGCCCGATGGAATCAATGCGCGTAAAAGAGACAAAAGGAAAATAATTAGACCGAAAAAGAAAGGAAGGTGTTGTTTAATAATAATAATAATAATAATAATAATAATAATAATAATAATAATAATAATAATAATAATAATAATAATAATAATAATAATAATAATAATAATAATAATAATAATAATAATAATAATAATAATAATAATAATAATAATAATAATAATAATAATAATAATAATAATAATAATAATAATAATAATAATAATAATAATAATAATAATAATAATAATAATAATAATAATAATAATAATAATAATAATAATAATAATAATAATAATAATAATAATAATAATAATAATAATAATAATAATAATAATAATAATAATAATAATAATAATAATAATAATAATAATAATAATAATAATAATAATAATAATAATAATAATAATAATAATAATAATAATAATAATAATAATAATAATAATAATAATAATAATAATAATAATAATAATAATAATAATAATAATAATAATAATAATAATAATAATAATAATAATAATAATAATAATAATAATAATAATAATAATAATAATAATAATAATAATAATAATAATAATAATAATAATAATAATAATAATAATAATAATAATAATAATAATAATAATAATAATAATAATAATAATAATAATAATAATAATAATAATAATAATAATAATAATAATAATAATAATAATAATAATAATAATAATAATAATAATAATAATAATAATAATAATAATAATAATAATAATAATAATAATAATAATAATAATAATAATAATAATAATAATAATAATAATAATAATAATAATAATAATAATAATAATAATAATAATAATAATAATAATAATAATAATAATAATAATAATAATAATAATAATAATAATAATAATAATAATAATAATAATAATAATAATAATAATAATAATAATAATAATAATAATAATAATAATAATAATAATAATAATAATAATAATAATAATAATAATAATAATAATAATAATAATAATAATAATAATAATAATAATAATAATAATAATAATAATAATAATAATAATAATAATAATAATAATAATAATAATAATAATAATAATAATAATAATAATAATAATAATAATAATAATAATAATAATAATAATAATAATAATAATAATAATAATAATAATAATAATAATAATAATAATAATAATAATAATAATAATAATAATAATAATAATAATAATAATAATAATAATAATAATAATAATAATAATAATAATAATAATAATAATAATAATAATAATAATAATAATAATAATAATAATAATAATAATAATAATAATAATAATAATAATAATAATAATAATAATAATAATAATAATAATAATAATAATAATAATAATAATAATAATAATAATAATAATAATAATAATAATAATAATAATAATAATAATAATAATAATAATAATAATGATGATAATTATAATAATAATAATGATGATATTAATAATATTAATAATAATTACCATTATTATTATTATAATGATGATGATGATGATTATAATAATGATAAAGATTATGATGATAATGTGATGCAATAATAATGATAATAATGATGATGATTATGATAATTATAATAATGATGATGATAATTATGATAATAATAATAATAATAAAAAGAACGAGAAAAAAAAAGGACTGGGGATAAGAGAAATAAATAATAACAGAAATGGAGAGAGGGGTTGAGTGAGAGCGTGCGATACGACGATGGAGGCAAAAACGAATAATTAATTAAAGCGGAAAGGTTAACACATACGTAGGAGTTGGGAGGAAAGACACAAAGCAGATATAGTAAAGGAAGAAGGTGAAGGGGGGAAGGATAAAAACTGAAGCAGGCGTGAAAGAAAATGCAAGCAGTTGGAATAAAGAGGAAAATTGCATTTGATAGTGGTGGGAGTTAATATAAAGAAGGGAACAATTGAATTGAAGAACAGAGGTAGGAATGAGTTGCCGACAGGATTGATTCGATTGCGTTTGTTTATTGGCAAAGTGTTACCATAAACGAGCCATTTAATGGTATTATGTAAAACAAAGAGAACATGAAAAAAGAATGGAATGGGTGACGAGGTGAATAAACGAGGTTTTATTGTCCATTGACTCCGATATTAAACCCCAATGTGTAATTCTATCGAAAACCAATGAAACGAATCGGTGACTCCTAACAGGAATGATAAAACCAAAAGATGAAATCAGAAAAAAGGGGGATTACTTCGATATTCTGGCCTCTTTATAACATTGTTTGTATTGTAGGTACACAGTCATTAATGAGATATCTGAATTATTTCTGGAATTCATTTATTTCATGTGAATTGTTTGAAAGGGAAATCCGGAAAAAAACTAGCTTGAAACCAAGAGGTGCAATGTTTTACTTCCACGGATGATCCAGACTCTGTGAGTTGGAGAAGTCTTTCAGATTACTGAAACGTGCTTTGTACTCTAACTATAAAGAAAGAAATAACGCAAAACAAAACGATGTCAAGATACTCAGAAAATATCCAAGAACAAGCTTGGCAGCTCAGGGTCGAAATCCACTTTTACTTCTACCCCAACTGAAAATGATCATTCCCAACTTTCATATTGTATATATATAACATAAATTCGTAAATATTTGTGATTTATCAATTTAGATCATAAGGTAAAAAGCGCCACATACCAATCGCTTGGTTCTGATTTCGAATCCTAGTTGGGAAATGTCAAATTTATACACAGGTTTGCTTTAAAATGGTATGATATACCAATAGAAGAGTTTACTCTCTTAAGTTAGGTGAGGATTAGTTCTCATCCTTGTTTTTATTGTCAGTGAGAAAAATAAAATTAACTCTGATTTGGGCAAGAGCTTGACAAGAATAATGTCTCAAACGTGAACTGAATTAAAATGGAAAGAATCTTTTTAAAGATTTAAACAGTAAAAGAAGCTCAGTGCAAACGGAAGAAAAGACAAATAAGCAGATAGTGGGAAAAAAAAAACAACTTTAAAAAAAAAGGATAATTTTTTTAACTTGCCCTAACAGCTGGAACTTTTCAGTTTAAGATATACCTTGTCTGCTCGCTAAAACCTTATCGAACAAAATCTCACTTCAATACTCTCGAGGTTGTCAACAAATATATATTTCACAAAAACAAAAACAAAACAAAACAAAAGAAACAACAACAAAAAACGAGCTAGTCTCTACTTGTTTAAAGATCTACAGATGAAACTTCAAAAGTTAAAAAAGCCTAAATTTATAAAACATTTTTCTGCACTTTGTGATTTACTTAATATTACTCAACTCCACCAAGTTAAGATCCTCAGATAATTCAAATTCGTAATTAAACAGTACAAACAACAGATATTCTACATTTTAGTAGAGATAATCTGTTTGTTATTTCAAACCAATTTTCAAAACCAACTTTATTCACGAAGATCAGCCCCCCCCCCCCCGGATTAGTGAATCATTCATGCAGGTCTATCGCAGAATCAAAGCTTTGAATTGGACTGCACATCAAACATTAGAAACGCAGACCACCTTGATTTATGTTGGAGTTAATCTGATTTCTCTTCGCTCAAGTGATTCAGCATGCTCCATTGCACATTTATCCTGGTCTATTTTAGCCATACTTACCGATTATGTAGCAAATCTATTTTCGATCTGTTTTCTTTATATTTCTCGTTCGTCCTTTCCGTTTCGTCTTCTTTTTTCTTTGGTAACTTTTCTCTTTCTTTCATTTTTCCTTCCTTACTCCTTTCCTTTCTTTCTTTCTTTTTTTCGGTTTTGTCCATTTGATCACCTTGTTTCTTTCTTTCGTCTGTTCTCTCTTTTTCATGCTCTCTTTCTCTTCCATTTCCTAATTCTTTATTTCTTTGCTTATTCCTTTCCTCAGTTCTTTTTCCCCTCTTTTGTTTTTGTCTTTATTCACTCTTTTCATTCCTTTAGGTTTCCTTCCTTTCTCCCCTCTTTTCCTTCTTCTGTTTTTCTGGCCTTTATTTTCGTTCAGGTTTCTTGTGATTCATTTATTTCTTTCTCCCCTTTTGGCTTACTTAATTCATGTCCCCTTCCTTCTTCCTTTGTTCTGTCTCTTCTTCCTTTCAATACCTCTCTTTTTTCCTTTTGTTTCCTTCTTGCTGTCTTTCATTTCTTTCTGTCTTTCTTTCTTTCTTTCTTTCCTCATCTCTATTTTTTCTATCTTGTTTCCACATTCTTTCTTTTGTTATTGCTTCGATTTTCCGCTACACACAAATACACGCACATACATACACACACACATGTATATATATATATATATATATATATATATGTGTGTGTGTGTGTGTGTGTGTGTGTGTATGTGTGTGTGTGTGTGTGTAATGTTGCAAGCTCATTTCGATAACTGTATAATGCATATTCAATTTGGCGTATATAGTAATGTTGGGATCTGCTAAATCACTCATATATGCCAGTGGACTCTTCATGAACACACACACACACACACACACACACACACACGCATACATGCACACATAGGCACTTGAGTCTGTGTATGCATAGATAGATTCTCTCGTACAATTTAAGCATATACGCCATCTACAATAGAATGTAATGTCTCATCTTCAAAAAAAATTGTTTTTCTCCAATACACTGTTCTTTTATAGAAATATTCTATCAGCAGGGCAAAACATTCCTACATAAGATTAATGAATATATAGCGCCCGAAACTCTTTTCGAAGAATGTTGCTCCAAAAAAACTATTCAAGGTAAATTTCAACCTCTTGGTGAACGAGTTGAAAGTTTTCATACATTGCGTCAAGGTACATTTGTACATACATACATTCACTACGTCAGTCGGATAACCCTCAAATGTAAAGATAAATAATGATTACATTTAAGAAAATGGTTGATTTTTAGGGGCGAACAAATTCATGGTATGTATGGTGTTATTTTTATCTCCTTGACACGTGAGAGAGTTGAAGTGCAAATTTTGACAATGAGCCTCAGATTTTTTATGACGTTAACAAACAATCGGATCATCTTATCTAGACCAGTCGTCGAAAGGAATATGTTTTAAATAATAAGTCTGTTTCAGTGAACCAACAGAAAAAAACGACAGCAATTGGAGAAATACATGAATATCAATCCCATTCCCCTGAGCAGCAGAATTCGAAGCAGATGGAAGTAATGATATTTGTTCCCTGACAACAATCTCAAAAGCCAAAAAAAAAAGACAGCGATAGTTAGATGCTTGTGAAAGTATTAACAAATATAGACATATGAACATCGGAGATCGACAGGGATACCAAAGAGAGTTTTGGAAGACTTGCTCTAATGTGGGCCCGAGAGATCGCCGTGTGATAACTTTCGTGGGATGGTACGTTAATTGATAATCTTGGACTCTGATATAAAATCCTCTGGAATATAGAGATCCAAAAAGATCACCTAATCTAGACTAAGAGATCACATCTACATGTATATATATATATATATATATATATATATATATATATATATATATATATATATATATATATATATATATATGTGGGTGGGTGGGTGTGGGTGTGTGTATATATATATATACATATACACATATATATATATGTGTGTGTGTGTGTGTATGTGTGTGTATATATATATATATATATATATATATATATATATATATATATATATATATATATATATATATATATATATATATATATATATATCACACTACTGAAGGTGGGAATACCTCCCAAAACATGTCTACACCATCAATGAAAACATTTACAGATAAATAAACCTAATTTCTTGAAAAAAAAAACGACAGATGATCCCAATAATCCTAAAAAGAAGAGTATATAACCAATGCATTCTCCCGATAGTCACTTATGGAGCTGAAACATAGAACCTAACCAAGAGGCAGACCTACAAACTGATAAATATGCACCGTGTGCATGAGAGAATCATGCTCAACTTTACATGGAGAGATCACAAGAAAGCACAGTTCATAAGGAAGAAAATGGGTGTCCGTGACATCATAGAAACTATTAAAAAACTCAAATGACAATGGGCAGGCCATGTTGCAAGAATGAAAGACAACCGATGGACATCACATCTCACAACATGGATCCCCAGAGATCACATAAGAAACCGACGCCGACAGAACACAAGATGAAGGGATGAACTAGACAGATTCAGGAAATACTGGCTCTGCAACGCCCATGATAGAGAATTGTTGCAAATCCAGGGGAAGGTCTATGTCCAACAACGGGCGTTAGAAGACTGATGATGATGATGATGATGATACTTAATTTCCATACACTTTCACTTCTGAGTCTGTCTCACTCTCTGTTCAAATTATACACACATTTATATATATATATATATATATATATATATATATATATATATATATATATATATATATAAGTATATATATATGTGTGTGTGTGTGTGTGTGTGTGTGTTGTCAAATATTTAACTCGCACCAAGTGTTTTAACATGTCAGATAGCGGGTTTTGCTATTCCACAGAGTGAAGCAGAACAAAAGTTTAAAGCTAGATGAATATCTTAAACTTGTTAGAGAACTGAAGAAATTGTGGAACACCGGAGTGACAGATTTACCAATCGATTTTGGAACTCTAGAAGCGATCCCAAAGAGTCTAGCACAAAGGTTGGGAGAACTGGAAATCCAGCGAACCACTGGAACCATCCAGACGACAGCACTACTGAAATCAGCTGGAATACTAAGGAGTTTTGAGGAAAATTACAGTTCCTTGATCTTCAGCGAAAGCCACTAGACAACACTGGGACGAAAACAAATAGAGAGGATGATAACATTAATGATGATAAATGTAATGGTTATAAAACATAAAGATATTAAACTAGTCGTATTTGTGAGTCAAAGCGAACTTTAGCACAAGCTTCGTCCAGTGAAGAATCATGCTCATTAAAAATAGTTTGCAAGATTACCATACTAACCACCGTTCAATGGCAGGCGCTCAATTTCAGTGAGCAATGTAGTTTAAAAGCTTGACAGCATAATAAATAATACATTTTAAAAGCACGAGTAATTTGTTATTACCCACACAAATTATAGTGCGCAACTTTTACGTATATATCCATGTCCATAAAGTAACTTACTGCTTTCAAGTTCTCACGATACATATCTATTGCTATCTCTTATAAACATGCATACTTACACACACTTGTAGTGTCCAGACTTGCAAAATACAGAACGTCGCTGTGAACTTGAAGGCAACCGGAGTGATCATATATCACAAATTCGCTTTCATTAATAAATTTCATGTCAAACTTGAGGCACTGAACCATCACTTATCTCACAGGATCAAACAAGCAATTCCTTGATATCTCGACAAATTCAACTCCCAAACATTGGATGGGAAATGAACCAGATCAAGATATAACACTCATTATGAGAAGTTTATATTTGTTTGCGCTAAGTTTAGTCAAAGTTCAAAATATTCTATGCCCCTTTACTCTTCTTTTCTTTCAAGAAGAAGAAGAAAAATTGTTATATACGGCCAGAAAAGTCGATAAACCTTACAACCAGATTTGAATCCACATCTGGCCAGCTTGTCTTCTAAATGTCATTCTATACTCATATGAATATTCAGCGGAGCAGTATTTTCTCAGTCGTTAAATTTTTCAGCGTCTATTATTCTAGTCTATTTCTCCCGATATTATTGATTATATATAAAAAAAAATACTAACCAGTATATATTTTTTTATGTTCATTGTTGTTAAATGTTTTAATTTCATCTTCCCTTTTTTTAAGACCTCGCTAATTCCTTGGTAAGAGCAATAGAGAGGAGTCCGCGTATGAATAAATCAAATCAAGTTGCCAGAGAAATTGAGGTATAAGAACAGACATACATATGAGATAATTTGATTTATTAGTTTATTATTTCATAGTATCAATGAATTTCTTGCTTTGTATCCGGGCACAATTCTCTTATTTACTCTACTTGACAAAGGAGGGGGTTCCCTCCCCTCTCTCTGCATACGAATTATTAGTCTTATTGTCTCGGTGTGCGCATGCTCGTGTTCGGACCACCAAAGTCGCTTCCTGTGTCGCACGACAAATGAGGTAATAATCTTTGTTCATTTATCGAATGATCCATTAAGACCAAATCATTGTTTGTATCACAATAGCTAGCTCGACAAGATCAACTAAAGGGTTTCCACTGCTCTGTTATTTACCCATTGGTGGAGTAGAAGTGGATTCAAGCCTGTCCCCGGGGCATTAGGGCGAAATGAAAGCAAAATGTCCCAGGTGGAGTTTGATCCCATTCTATATACCTTTAATCGTTCGGCCACCGACACATAGCTTAGACTAAGCAGACTACGACTCATTGGACTGCACTAATACACTCCATTCGTGAATCTTCGTCCGTGTTTCGCAGTTATTAGCTTAATGTTCAGGGAAGGTATTGGCAGAGTGTCTGGTGTTTCGTGGGTGCGCAATTCTTAGCGAAATCTACTACATGCGTCACTATTCCCCTATTGCGCTGTCAAAAGACGATTTCTCTCGTTCTCAAATAGATGTATACCAGGCTGAGCTTATTCTAGCACACAGCAACCAAAGGTGGGACGACACAATACAATAGAAAATGGTCCAACAAGACTAGCTTCCTAACAATCACTCTTCGCCAGGGGTCTTTCTCTTCCTCTCTAACACAAGCACGCTTGCGCACATAGCACACACACACACACACACACACACACACACACACACACACACACACACACACACACTATACTAGTCCTTACTCTCCATCTTTTTTCTCAATCTACTATTGTGTCTCACCAATGGCAAGAACCTGGTCAAAATAACTGGCGATGCGACAATGCACAAAGAGAATTGGATCCATACTTTTCTCCAAGCGATAAACTGGTTTTGCAAATCGCGTTTTTTTAACTTACAATCGATACAACACCAGTCATTTTCTTATATACTTCTGTGACTAGGTTCAAATCTGAATAAGATTCTTTCAAGAATGTATTTCTAATACGCAAGCCACGAGCTCGTCGATAAATACGTTCTGAAGTGTGAGAGTCATGATGATCTCAACGAACCAATGAAAATATAACATTTCTACGTGATAGGCCATTCTGCCTTTTTTTTCAGTTTCCTTTTTCTGGTGCGAAACCACTGCTCTAATAAGAACCCTTTCAGTCTATCACTGAATTCCTCTCAAGACCCAATATCCTTCAGTCATGATCGAGTGTCTTTCCTGAACGTGATGTAATTAACTTTCGCGTGGCTGAAAAAAAAAGAGACTAAATTCGAATATCTTAACGTGCCCGAAGCGTATATTCAAGGTATTTCTGGAGAATATCCAGGAATTTAATAGTAACGAATAATAGCCGACCTAGGACAATAGAACCTTGGTCATCTTCAAACAACTCCCCTCGGAACCTTACACATATCCCAGCAGCACTCTCCGCAATTTTGTCCAAGGTCTGAAATAGCTTTGAGAAAAGACAGTAGTCACAGAGAGCCAAATCTGGACTGTTAGTAAGCTGCCTGACCTATGTGATACGATTTTTTGCCGAAGAACCCTGCAGAAGACCTGAACAAGTTTTTCTCTATCATTGTCAATGCGACGATCACACAGTAAGCAAGCTCACTCAATTGTATCACACTGCTGACTGAGTAACCTCATGGGAGATTGTATTTTAATTCTCGCGCAGTAAGGCCCCCTTTACTTGATTGTAAAGTTGTATCAAATCTGTACAAACGGTTCTCAAGATATTCCAATTGGCTGGATAGTTTCCGGACAGACCTCCTTATTATGTAATGTTTGTTTGAAAGGTAACCGACGATTCTTATCGCAGAACAGTCTCAGGCTGAGCATATAACCCAATTAATCAATATTTTTGTTTTGCTTCAGAATTGGAATATTCGAAATTCTAAAGGGGTTTTTTTTCAGAAAAAATTATTGTCAATGATTGCAGTATAATGTTCTGATACTTCATAACAATTTCATCACCCAATGTCTGCTGTCTCAATAGGGTACCGAATACTCTCTAAACAGTCTCTAAAGTATTTGAAGAATACGAAACAATTTATGGAGTGAAAAGCATAAACAAAATTTTTTTTTAATTTCATACATCTTATTGGAAAAAAAAATTCATTAAAGAATGTAGAATCATTTACGGTCTTTCCGTAGTCTTATGAAGAGGAAAAAAAAACTCTGTTTAGGTAAATTTATGTAAATGTAGTAAGTTTTTTGCTGGGCAAATATAATAATATAAGTATTTTGTATTCCCAAACAATTTGACGATAAAATATCTCTTACCTCCAATGGTATCGTCGCATATTTAACAGAATAATTAATGCGCTCTGAAGTACATCACTTTTGAATGGACTTTTCCGAAATTTTCCATTTTCATCATTTGCCTTAAAAGAGAACACACGGTTGAACTTAGGGCGACCTCGTTATAAATCAACACCGACCAATGATTTTACTCCCCAAATCGCTTCCGCTCTTTCTGATACAAATTAATTTCTTTTATACTTTTTAATCATACGGTTTTTTTATAGTCACAAAAAGATTATTAATTCTTCCAAGAAAAGTTTGATTAATCAGGGTTTCGAAACGAAGGACGGTAAAGAAAAATGATAGACACTGCCAAAGATGTGTTAAAGTGTATGGATGCCGAAAAATCCATCAATTGGCCCCTTGGGCTTAGCAATATTTCAATTCTTTTGTTCGGTTCTGATCCAAGTAGGAGAAAGATGTTTTCGATGCCGGGTTGCTAATTGCAAACAGCTGTTTTGTTTATTTTATCGATTTTTACAACGTTTATCTTAGTGATACACATGGAAACAAGTTTGGAGATCTTTTAGCCATAATTTTTACTTTAGATCTATATGGTTTGTACACAGCATAGTAACGAAAGACAGAATAAATTTATTACCTCCTTTAGAGATTTGTCAAAAAAGTACGGATACCATGAAATCAGGATTTTCCTAATAAGTTTACATCAGTATTGAATAGTCTACATAAACTTTGCAAGCATAGATATGCATTGGATTCGAAGGTTTTGTATTGGAATTCGGGCTAAGTGCACTCACAAATGTGAGACGTTTGATGAGTGTAAATTTTCAAAATTCACTTGCACGAAATGGCTCGGCTGTTTTTATTTGAGATCGATAGTCTGCCTCGTTGGTGCCAGTTCTCGATATCTGAAACGTTGCTCTACTTTAAGCCTCGTCTTCTTCTTGGCAGGATTATATTCGTAAAGAATTCTAAAATGACAGCACATCACGTTACAAACGCAATCGATAAAAACCTTTCTGCATCACGAGTCACATTTGTCTCTCAATCTCCATAACTTGTTTACTAGGAACATGAAGAAGACTGGTGATACAAATATCGCCCTATAAAGATAACAGATAATTTTAACAAAAAATAAATTTGCAGTTAGTATTAACATCTTCCAGAGATCCGTTGTCACTTCCCATTGGTGTTTTTCTATTTTGTACTCGGTAAAAGTGATATGTAGAATATGGGACAAGAGGTTGGACATCTCAAATGCCGGAACGGTAACCACAAACACTTATAGAAGAAAAGTATCGTATAATCATCGAATCCAACTTCGATGAGGAGTGAAGAATTCCAACACTCTGTCTTGTGTTACTTTTTATCATAGACATGAAATAAAAACATTCATTGACAAAAACAGTATCACATTTCTTTTCTTTTTTTTTTTTTTTTTTTGGAATGGCAAATTCAGATTAGTTTGCACTTAGAAATATTTATCAACAAACAGAACCTTTATTGGCTATTTAAAAACTAAAATCATTTTTTGAGTAATGCGCTGGTAAATTCCAAATCATGTTATTGACCTTTCATTAATTGATATGTTGAGTTCGTAGTTAAAGTGAAATAATTGCAAAGAAAATTTCTCAAGCAATAACATCCAGATTCCTTATTTTTTATGGATAATCTTTCTTTGTAAAGATTAACTTTGGTTTACCTAGCCGAAAAATCGCTTTGGGGGACCCAGATTTTAACCATCCCAAAATTTACTTAACCAATTTTGCCAGTATTTTTGTGCTTTTTAGCTCATTAAACCTTAGAACCTTCTTGAAATTTGTTAATTTTAGAAAAAAAAAATTTTTTTAGATTTTACCAGGCAGTTCTATTTACAATACAACTTTAATTTCTCGATGTATAAAACTTCAAATCAGTCAGTCTGTTCCACTTTGTAGGCCACAATTTTGCATGTAAGAAGCTGAGAATTTGCAGAACAGTACACTTCTTCACAGCAAAGGACATTGTATTATATGATTTTTCCAAAGGCTCTATTTACAATGTAATTGTACTGTTGAACCAGGTCCTGACTTTCCACCTGACATAATCGGAAGTTAATTTTGCTTCAAGGAAGCTGAAATTTGGCACTGGGACGAATCTTTTCATAGCAAAGGTAATGAGCTATGTAAGATTGGACTCAGAGGTCATCAGAGGCTATTTCAGCTCTGGATAAGATAAATGTAAGGAGGAAAACTCACTTACCCCATATTTCAGCCATTTGTCAATTAAAAGACTTTCAATAGATAAACAAACAAAGTGATTATGATAATTTCTGACATTTTCATTTTTTTAAGTATCATTTTATTATTTTCGGTGATTATTCATAGATTGTTTTAAAGAAATTTTCAAAATATTTTACTTTACCATTCCTGGCAAGTTGACAGTACACAAAACAAATGTGCATATGAGCATTTTGTATGACATTCCAGTGCTTTTGTATATCTTTTCCTCGCATCAGGTGCTGTGCACCCTAGGCAAGCCAAAAACTCAGACCCATGCGCAAATGTTTGCTTTGGTCGAATATTTGAAAAAAGATTGAAATAGAAAAAATTTTCCCAATAGTTTTTGTGCTTTCAATCCATACGACCTTTGTTTCCCGAGGTAATTAGTCACTTGTAAGAACAATCATTTTTTAAACTTTTAGGAAGGAAGTTGTCTTTTTCTTTTTTGCAATGTAACTAAAATGCTATACTCAAGATCGGAATGTACGCAAATAATCATCTAAACGAACATTTCATATTATGAAAACTTTACAAAATATAATTTGTTTTCCTGTGATGTTATATTTGAATTTTTTGGTCGGGTACCCTTTATACGATGAAAAATGTCGATATCTCGACTGATATTTCTTATCTTATAAATTGAAATCTCGCCACGTGGGGTTTCTATAATCAATAAAGCAAATAAGGCTTATTTCTCGCTATGTATATATAATTCACGTTCGTTTCTGAAACTTCGTCTTTTTTTTCAGGTGCAGTATGTTGCCTAACTGACGGTAGCTTTACCAGCGAGATTTTGTAAATAGCTACCTTCCTGAAACTAGAAGTTTTATATATGATAGACATTAGAATCAACCGTAGCATTGATGGAAAATACTTTTAAAGTTAAATGAATTATAGAAAATATAAACTTTGTACCGAACCTGTATTTCGACTGATAAATTGCTTGTATTGGTACTAGCGATTTCTAATTTAATTTAATCCTGTCGAGGTGGTACAAAGTGGTATTTAGAACAAATTGAGTTTCAACTCTTAATAAATACTTTCCATTATGACTTTATCGTCTACAATTAAACTGGCTCGTGTTCTAATTTATGCAGACTATTCCAAAATACTGATGTATAAGGTGCCTGCTCACAGGCTTTAAACTGTAATGTTTTGTCTACATCAACGTGGATAGTAGAGAATATAAATGTTCTTTATTTCCTTGGATATCTTCATGGTAACGGATATAACCAATAGAGTATTTTGGATATAAGTTGAGTCATCCAATTCTCCAGTCTGCTGGTCTAAGATACTAACTTGCAAAATAGAAGCCCCTTTGAGAAGTGTTGTGGGGAAGATAAGATGCAGCAAGCCACTCCCGTGACATCAAATACTTCCCATATATTTTCGGCCCTGTTTCCGTTTATGTTTTGGTTTCTCCTCCGCCCCCGACCATTCAGTGAATTTTTCCCCCCGGTTGTTGTACATTTTTCAAAATTATTATACAATCCATTTTCCATCAGAATTTATTAAACGATGCAAAAATGAATCATTGAGACTATCCTCTTACATAGTTAACGCGAGTCCCTATATGTCTTAATTTCGTTCCTCGTTCGTTTCAAATGGGACGCATTATTTTCTTATCTTGCTGATCAATTTGGGGATTGGAAATTAGTTCATTCGATACCCTCTGCTTCGGGTTCTATGATTAATTTTCCATTACTTTCTTTGTCGTGTAATAATTCAAGCTGGCATTTCCCTTCGGTTTCTGACCTGTGATCGTTTCTGGAAAATTTTAAATCCCTTTTTTTATATTTCATCTAATATCATTGGCACCAAATTTGAAATGTATATTCGCAGTTTTAGCTCTATGATGGCCACGCCAGAAATTTCCTGTGCAACTACTCTTTTTCCTTCGGGTTGTAATTTAAATCACAAAATTCATGAGTTTCCTGCATTTGTTCAACGGGTGATGTAGAAATTGAAATAATTAAACCTAATTTGTACTCATTAATCGAGTAATATGTCACTTAAAAAATAGACTTGAAATCAAAGTGCGTCACTGATTTTGAAAAAAAAGCGGTAAAAAATGTCAAACTTGAAGCAAATTTCTTTATCCAAATTTCATAGAATGAAATATCTTTTCGTGGCTGTTGGACATAGACTTTCCCCAAGATTCGCCCGACCTTTCTATCATGGCCATCACAGAGCTGGTAATTTCTGAATTCATCTTACTTTCTGTTGGCCACCATCTCGCATGTGATCTCTAGGGATCCACGTTGTAAGTCGCGATGTCCAGCCCATTGCCATTTGAATTCTCTAACCGTTTCTTTGATATCTAGACTCCTGTCTTTTCTCTGATCTACTGAGCTGTCTTATGATCTCTCAATGTGAGGTTAAGCACGATTCACATGAGCTCGTTGTATGATTCTCGGTTTGAGGGTCAATTTTGGGGTTAGGTTACATGTTTCAGCTGTATAGGTGACTATCGCAAGGATACATTAGTTGTATACTCTTATTTTTAGGACTAGTGGGATTTTCAAGTTCTTGAAAGTCGAGCTTGCTCTGCTGAAAGCTTGCCAACCTAATGTGATTCTTCGCTTTATTTCTTCTTTTGATGACTTTATGGAGACACGCTGTCCGAGGTAGATGTCCAGCTGAACCCTATAAATTCGGTAGTGCATTTTTATTGCATAAAATAATTCGTATATATCAATATAAAAGACATAAGAAATTGTAATATCAACAGTTTTGAATATTGCTTAAATCATTACCAAAACACTATTACACATAGAACATACATTTTGAATAACTTAACATAAAAACTTCACCCTTATTAGAAAAATTGCTTCTTTTCGATACTTACTTAGCTTAGCTCTTTACAACACAAAACCAAACGAGATTTGGAAGATTGTATTCAAACATTCAATATTCTGCTTTGGTGGGGCCTGCCTGCTTTGAAAAATCAGCATTCGAAATTCTGGCTTTTTATTTGGACTCTAACAACAAACTCTGACACCGGTGGGGAATATCGGACGAAATGTTTCTCCTCTTTTGGCCTGACTTTTCTCTCTGCTCCTTTACATTTAGACATGACTTGAATTGTCTTTGGAAGCGGAAACGCAATATAATGTCGGTGGATTCACAGAATTTGTGGAATTCTTGCTATTGTTGTTATCGATAGGCATCAACAAAGATTTTGTGTGTCAATAAAATCATCGATGGATCCTTGAGTAGCATAGTAAATTGTGGCAGAAGATTAGATGTTTTTGACATGGGCAAGTGTCAGAAAGCTTTATACGTGTTTCTCGATTGGTTCAAAGTAGAATGAGAACATGCATACAACTTTATAACAGTATGGCTATTATAGATATATTCAAAATTAGTTTAGGCCACTACTGTAATGATCCAGCTCATAATACTATCAATGGCCTGTGAGATCAGCTTGCTGAATGCCGTTTTACGGCGAGTGCATTTCGGGTGACTATTATAGAGGTGACTTATCTATATATAGGATGAAAAGCAACTAAATTTGTGAAGAAATCTATTGTTAATAATCCTTGACGATGCTTCCTCAAATGAATAAAAGAATGATTTTAAAAAGCTATCAAGATGATACCATGGCTATTGATACTGCTAGTGTAAATACAATAATACAAGTGAGGGATCAAGAAAAATGAAGGATAGATTTAGAGGTTAAATTTGATCTGTTACCAACCATGGGGTTCTCGTAGCTCAGTCGGTAGAAACAGCTTGGTACGGATAACCAGACATCCCTTTGAGCAAAAGGTGCACGAGACAGGTTATCCTTTATTTCCGATCCGAGCAGCTCACTCACTATCCGTTGAGTGTCGGTGGCCGCGATGGGAATTGACGAAACATCAAGATGAAAGGAAAATATTTTTTAAAAATAAATGATAACTTATCTATATATTCAAGACTCCCGGCAGTTCAGGGAGATGGCTAGTTTTGATAAGAAACCAACGCGGCAAAGAGCGAGTTGTTTCCTAAAGCTGTTTCCTCGATGATTGTTTGGGGGAAAAATAAAGATAGAAAAGGTAAAAAGGGGAAATGCCCAGAAGAGGGGAGATTAAAGATATGCTTGTGGAAGAAGCTGTTACCGCTTTAGTGGATCAGATAGGGTCAGTGAGTACGGGAAAGGAATTCGACAAATATTTGTTAAGTAAGGTCACCCCGGCCATCGTTTCAGCCACGACAATCAAAATGACCATTATCGTCCAATTAACGGAGCTTTGGTGGAATTTATTTTTGACTCAATGCTCTCATTTCCGTCTCCCGACCTCTTTCTCTCTATCTTTTTTTACTTTTCTCTCCCACGCACTCATGCACAGTCTTATCCTTCTTTCTCTTTGTTCAATCTAGGAACACCTATGAGAGCATATATTTATCTATTGACTTAATCTGTTCATCAAACTTGTGAACCCTATACTCCTTAACGTCCCACTTACATTTCTATCCATTATCAACTTTCCGTCTTAACCCCCTCTCTCTCTCTCTCTCTCTCTCTCTCTCTCTATATATATATATATATATATATATATATATATATATACATATATATACATATATATATATATATATATATATATATATATATATATATATATATATATATCTTTATGTATATTTAATAAAAAAAATAATGCTCCTCTCAAATACTTCAATACGTCTGTTCAAATCTATCTATATATCAATCTGTTTATCTCTCTCTCTTTTCCTTCTTCATCTTTCTCTTCGTCTATCTATCTATCTATCAATCCCCGTCTCTCTTTCTCTCTCTTTCTCTCTCTCTCTCTCTCTTCATATATATATATATATATATATATATATATATATATATATATATATATATATATAAATTGTCAGTCTGTCTCCAACCAAAAGATATTCAGTTTACTGTCGTAGAGGACTACGTTCGCGATCAATTTAATAGTTAACTAATCAATTAATTGTTAGAGTTCCACAACCAATAAAACAGAATGGAGAAAAATACATACAATTATTCATTTCCCAGATACTTTAATGGTGCTTTTTGTAAAAATACTAACATAATCTCGAGACAACTAACAACTGCAGATGGTGATAACAAAATAAAGATACTATTTTTTATCATTGATTAATGATCTGCCGAAACTCTATGTATTGCAAAATATTTGCAGATGTTACAAAATCATCCAATCCAATCTTATCGCTGTGGCCAAATAAGAGTACAGGAGATCCCCAATAGTTTAATATACTGTGTATTGTAAATAACGAAGAGGGTCTTGATATCATTATATCTTAAAAACTATCATTTTCCAAGTATATTGCCACTGCTATCGCCAAGTTGAACAGAGTATTGGGACTGATTAAGCATCTTGTCTTTAATATCCTCGTATTGTATAAGACGTATTCATCAGCGCCTTGAATACAGTGAACCACGAAAGAGAAAAGATTAAAGTCTTTCAGAAAAAGAGATGAGCAACTAAGTCAGTACCAGAATTCAAAACTGCAGGTTTTCAGGATAGGTTAAAGAGGTAAGGGTTGACGTTGCTAGAAAAAAAAAAGTAAGGTTTAAGGAGGCTCGATAAAAATGTTTAAGATTATGCGTGGGATAGAATTAGTAGCTGCTGGTGTATTTTGTTTTCTAACAAAAAAGAAGTGCGATGGACTGTGGAAGTGGATACGTGCAGATAATATATCAGATAATCCTTCTCAAGCGAAGGAGCAGCAGGATCGTGGAATAGATTACCGGAGTATGTTGCGCTATCAGCAAATGTAAATGAGTTCAATTAAAATCATATTGATTACAGCACCTCTTGCGCTTACGATCATCATCATCATCATCATCATCATCATCATCATCATCATCATCATCAGTCTCTTGACGTTCGTCGTTGGACCAGACCTACCCTAGGATTCGCCACACATCTCTATCGTGGGGGTCGCGGAGCCAGTGCTTCCTGACTCTCCATCTAATTCTCTGCCGGCCTCTGTTACACATATTATGTGAGGGGATCCATGTTGAGAGACGTGATGTCCATAAGTTGTCAGTTATTCTTGAGACATAGCCAGCCCATTGCCATTTGAGCTTTTTTAATAGATTTAATGAGGTACCTGACTCCTGTCTTCTCCCGGATGTATTGTGTTTTCTTGTGGTCTCTCCAAATGATTTTGAGCATACTTATTTCATGTGCATGTTGCATGGTTCTCAATTTGCGGGTTTGTCTTTTGATTGGATTCCATGTTTCAATCGTGGTGTTTATTACACCTCCTCTAACGCTCATGCTCAATGACTTGATATTGAGTGAATATGATTTTTAGTGTAGATTTTTATATACAAATATACTTTTCTTTCACACTAAAAATAAATGTTGATACACACACACACACATATATATATATATATATATATGTATGTGTGTGTGTGTGTGTGTGTGTGTATTGATATGTCCTTATTAACACCGTCATATATGTTCATATAAATGTACATATTAGCGCATACTTTGTTTACGTTTTTTTTGTTTGTTTTTTTGTTTTTTTAAATTTGATTTAAAACTAGCTTTCAAGTCATTAAATGTCATAGAAACCATATTTACTTGTATTTGAATAAGTTAATAGAATTCCTAGTTCAATGGATGAAATATTTTGAATGAAGTATTTTTAATGTTTTCACATATTTTTTTTTTTTTTTGTCATAAATGTATATACAAATGATTTAGAAGCGAGCACAGCGTGACTTAATTGGTGTAATATTAGAGTTCATACATTAATGATTATCTCAAAACCCAATGCGAGTATATATATATATATATATATATATATATATATATATATATATATATATATATATATATATGTATGTATATATATATATATATATATATATATATATATATATATATATATATATATATATATATATATATATGCCAGCGCGCGCGTGCAGTATTCAATGAGACTGCCACTGTAAAAATATTTATCATCTACTCAATTACAAATCAACTTTATCCCTTTCAAAATAGTTCCTTTGGGAAGCCATAGTGACGAAGACGTTGTTACTACCCATGGAAATAGGTTTAATATTTTTTTACACAATCAGTCTCTTTACTTTCTAAATTTATATTTAATGAATTGGATATTTAGTGAAAAGGTTTTGTGTTCATAGTTGTATTGTTCAGCTCAAAAAACAGATTTCTCTTGATCGGTTTCAAAGGGCTGAAAAATACAACTATGAGTACGAACATCTTTACTAAATATCCAAGTAATCAATCATGAAATAAAACCCAACAAGCGTGTAGCTCTTCCTTACTTCTTATTAATCACTGACTCTCTATCTCTCTCCATATATATATATATATATATATATATATATATATATATATATGCGTGTATGTGTGCGTGTAGATTTCTTACGTATGTCTCACACACATGTATACATATGTGTGTGTGTGTGTGTGCGTGCGTGTGTGTTGGTAGTTTGACAATGTGGAAAGAAAAATTTTAGAAAAACAAGTGCACACTTCAAACTATTTCATGATCCCAAGAACAGGCTTGATTCATTTTTAATGCTATACATTGTCAAACTGCTATCTTTATTTTGTTGGATTACCTCATATCTACAAAATAACAAACATATATATAAATATGCTGAGCGGCTATCCTATCGGTCGCATGTTCGATTCCTGCAACAGTCACCATTTTCTTCATTCTACTTACGTTGTCTAGGCAAGATGATACATTCACCGTATAATAATGAGAGATCATTTCAAATAGAGTATGAATATAATGCAATGTATAATCATTGTGTCAGATCACATATCAATTTCTTAATAACATATATACACACACAAACACACACGTATATATATATGTGATGTATGTGGGCAGTAATTTTTCCTTAAAATAGCTATCTTTAAGCACAATCAACAATTTTGTTGGTTTAACTCATGAACTGTTTTTACTTATTTGCGGTAAAATTATTTAACCGCGATTGACAAGAGTGTAGGAAATGTCCAAAGCTCAAACTGCCTTCCCTTGTACGCTCTTGATTAACATTCATCATCATCATCATCATCATCATCAGTCTTTTAGCGACTGTCGTTGGACATAGACCTTCCCCAGGATTTGCTACACTTCTCTATCATGGGCGTCACGGAGCCAGTACTTCCTGAACATGTCTAGCTCATCTCTCCATCTAACATTTTGCCGGCCTCGGTTGCGCATGTGGTCTCGGGGAATCCACGTTGTGAGTCGAGATGTCCATCGATTGTCTGCCATTCTTGCTACATGGCCAGCCCACCGCCATTTGAGATTTAGTCATTATCAAAAGATAGTACGTGATTCCAATGTTGGGATAATTTTGAATGGAGGCATTCTCTCTTGGATGGGTGTAAGTAATTTTTGATAGTGGGTAGCATTTGATCGAACGTCTTTAACGATATATATATATATATATACGTGTATAAGCACACACACACACACACACACACACATACACATATATATATATATATATATATATATATATATATATATGTGTGTGTGTCTGTGTGTATATATACGCGTATATATATGCACACATAGAGAGAGAGAGATATGTATATATATGCATGTAAGATGAATGCTTATGTACGGTCTAATTGCACGCGGCACTCAAGATTAAAACGAGATATTTCAAAGTAATAAGTTTACCTGTCGTGTGAATATTAACATTAACTGAGAAATGGATTTGAAAAAAAAAAAACTTTAAACGTGAAGGGATTTCAAAAGGAGAGGAAAATATTAAGGTATCTCTGAGCGAAAATTACCAGGTTAATTGCGGAAATGAATGTGGAATCTGCATTGCTGGATTTATATTGTCGTTAATGCATACCTTCCTTGAACTCTACTTCAAATCTCAACTGTTTCCATTATTTCATAATTGCGAGGGGATCGGACTCTCCAGTAGGCTTCATTGGACTTAATTGCTTTTTCCCTTCACTGATCTGTCAAGAGAAATACAGAATGAATACGAATAAATAGAGAAGTAGTTCAACAAATTTCTAAAACAATTGAAACAGACAAACGATAGATAGATAGATAGATAGATAGATAGATAGATAGATAGATAGATAGATAGATAGATAGAGCTATTTCTTCGTTAGTGAAGTAAGATTATACCCATGACTTATTATCTAAAAATACTTAAACAAGGACCAACCCTACCCTTTAAACCAAGGGTTTGCATCTTATGGTCAACTGAAGTGGCAAAGATTGGAGTAGGATTCCAAGGCTGTGGGTTTGACAGATGTATCCTTCTCACAGCAGATGCGAGCTAGCCGCAGGGGTCTGCCACCAGTTTGCGGGAGTATTCCGACAGTACGGCAGACCTGTGGTTGGACCACAGGGCGACATTAATTCGCAGTCGGTAGAAATCGAGCTGGCCATAGAGTTCTACTGTCCTTTTGAGGGAAAATCAGGACAGTTTTGTAGTCTGAAATTTTAAGCACAGAACATTCGGATACTACAGCTCTCTGCAATTCCCGAGTCCCCAGGTCCGAGTCACAGCCTGAGAAAAATATGGAGTAGGTGGTGAGGGTGTTACCTTTTAACTTTCAACTTTGTATAAGTCCAGACTTCCTATCTCTGCGAAACCTCCAAGTGCTTGTCTATTCTTTTACAGGAAAGGACAGTTGTTTAGCTGGAGGGGGAGGGGTTAAGCACATATACATCCATATACCTATACATATGCACAGACACACATATACACACATACACGCGCACATATATATATATATATATATATATATATATATATATATATATATATATATATATATATAATGCTAAAAACATATGTACTTGCAGGTATAAATGTATATATATATATGCATATGTGTATGTGTACGTACATGTCTATATAAACATATATATACAAATATATATATATATGTATATGTCTCTCTCTCACTCTCTCTCTCTCTCTCTCTATATATATATATATATATATATATATTTGTAAGTGTGTGTGTGTGTGTGTGTGTGTGTATCTATGTGTGTGTCTACTTACGTCCTAAAAGCCAATGTTTCCATATCACAGTTGTTTAATTATTCATTTCCAGAGAAATAGTAATTTGCTCATTATATTCTCAATCGAATCCTTTTTGTTTTCGATTATACTTCAGATCAGTCTTCTGTTCCAAATTATTTACTAAATCAAAATCTCCATCAAGTTCGCTGTCCCAGTATCTGGCATCTACACCCTTCCCCATACAGCCAAATAATCATTTATTACACTCACTAATATTCACGAACTTGAAAGCTCCCGATGACACTTGGTGAAACACCGTAGAAAAACAAGAAGGGATTGTCGACTTGCAAGTTTCTTCTTACTTGCCTCATTTCTGAAAGATGATAAACAGGGGGTACCCAACACTTGTAAACTGGAAGGCTGGAGTCTCAGTCACCATTGAAATATGATGACTACGAATCTAGTTCTCCAGGTTATAAATGTAAAGCGAAATTGACAGTGTACTGAGAATGACTTCACTGTTTCCTCTATCTGTTGAATCAATGTCGTTTTAGTTGGCCACTGATGGTGAAATATCAGTTTGTGATGCAATGGGCGATCTCTTCTCTACCAGCAATCTCATTTATTCAAAAGATTGTGGGAGGATTTACGATCGTAGGACAGTCAACAAAAACGATTAGAAGGGACAGAAAGAACGAAAAAAAACGTTGACTATACGTTAAAATGCATTCATCGGTCAACTGGCGTTAAAGTCCTCAATCATTTGCCCAGGCCACACGTTTTTCCATGGTCTTTGACATGAAGATTTCAACTAGATTGATTCCGTACGTGACGGAAACAATAATTAATTCTATCAAACCCAAGTAATGAATTTCTTTTGGTGTTTTTCTTTCTTCAGATTTTTTTAATGATCTTCAGAGAATTATGTTGAACTTTTCAATCTAGAAGATGCGTAGAATATTTTAATCTCTACCGATCACCGGTAGTCGTGATGAGCTCTACTTTGATTTGATAGGCATCTGTTCAATTCACCGTCGGCTCATACCGAGGACTTCAATAATTGCGTTAAATGCCTCTCCGCTAAGCACCCAGCACATGGAATAGGATTGGGGAACCTCTCCATCATACTAAGATGTTACGGCCAAATCACGTTGGGTATACCAATACTCGTATGATCATTGAGGTTAAGTAACATCGTCTGAACAGTATATGGGCGGATGACCATTGGAAAATAACAAGTGCCGTAAGCAGAACGAAGCTTCGACAGACTTTGAAAACCGGAAGTGGTTCTTACTAACAATGACCATTGTGCACCTAACTTCTAGCCCCGAGGAACGTGTAAACATGGAACGATGATACGCTTAAATTTATGTATTTTATCTATCCATAGTAAAATTGATCGTTATACGCATTCGTATACCAATACTGTTTGTTTGCTTGTCTGCACCTCTTCTCTGCTAAAGCTACAAGGGCTATCGACTTAATATTTTGCATGCAGACTGAGAAGTGATCAGCTTCTGCGTAAGATTGACCTCAGGATTCATTTGAGGTCATTTACGAGCCAATATCTGATTCTAAACATTGAAAATTAATGATTTTTATGTTAAGGTTTTCTTCAATCATTCTTCTTGCAAATTTTGCAAACTTTTGCTCCAATAGAAAAATTGATTTTTTATACAAGTTCATGTATTTTTTTCGCCCATGAAACAACAGTCAATAGATACAAAACTCATGTGCACGCACACGCTCACAAAGCCGTTGTGTATAGGGAGTCTGTAACCTCTTCTTGGCCTTTTTTCACCGCGATTTTATTTTCGTCAACGAACAAACAGCAAGTGTCAAATACACAAGGAGGATTTTTTTAATCGAACCAAAATACTCCCAAGCAAGTGGGGTTTTTTTTTCTAGATTTTCGTTTCTATTTCGGAATGTAGAACTGATGAACACGTGAAAATGTTGATAATTTCAAACATTGACAATCATTCATAATATGTGAGCCAGCAGTTGTAAATTACATTTCAGTCACAGCTTTTTAGCCGAAGATTGAAATAGAAGCAAAAAGACATGATATTTCAAGATCATAATTCGTGGTACTCATATTAGTTTATTAACAAATCAGTTTATTGTTGTTGTTTTTTTCTTTAGCAACTTGTTAATTGTACTTCTCAAAATTGTACTTTTGTCTGGTTCATAAAACATACTCATTCAAAACCATATATTGTACTCATTTAAGTTAAAAAGCAAAGTAATTCTCTTCTTTTTTTTTTACAAAGGTGTATTTCTGTTTGTTTCAAGGGCTGCAGTTGGTAGTAACTTCATGCTTAATTCAGTCTAACGTTTAAAAAATACAATCGTCATACTTTACAAATAAGAGACTTATGTGTGATCTTACATTTTGACATAACATTGGAGTCGAAGCTTTTTCGTCCAAGATTTGATTAAAGATACTTATACAGAAATTGAAATTACTCAGAGACATTGTGTGAAAACATTATTTGAAAATTTACATCGATTTAAACTGAACATATCTCACTTAGCTTCGTACAACTTTCGATTCGATTTCAATAATGGATTACGTCCTATTGCTCCACACAATGGGCACAGCTTTTTCCCCAGACAAAAATATCTGAGTCAAAACACCGGGAACATGTTTCCAGCCTGTATTGTATCCAACCATCCGTCTTGCGAATGACACAAACATTTTTTTTTAGTTATTATTATTATTATTATTATTATTATTATTATTATTATTATTACTTCTTATACGTGTTCTGCGGCTGCCTCCGTGGAATTCAGCTTTTTAGTCAAATTTATTCGGAGGTTGCATCTACTTATATGAAAAACTAACTTATACATTTCTGTTTTCAGGCTTAACGTTAGGTGTAGTTTGCCTTATTTAGTTTTGTTTTGTTTTTGTTTTGTTTTTTCATTTTATACTTTTTACTCAGATAATGTCGGGGCGATTCAAAGATTTTTAGCTGGGTGGGAACAAGATGGAGAAATCAGTTTCTATTTTTATTAAGTACGTGGAAAAAATAAGATTATTCATTTCGCTATTGATTTCTTACGTTTTACATCTGTTTCGCCTTATTAGCCCGAAGAAATTAGACAGTTCCCAGAGAAATTATTCCTTCAACTTTTTTCCCGATGATGTTGATGATAGTAGGGTGGGGGGAAGATCAACTGTTAAATCAAGTTGGGCCATTGTTTTCCGTCTGTCTTTTAGGGGTAAGGCCTCAAAGTATGGGAGTCGTCAATTTTCTTCTTGAAAAAAAATCAAGCAGTTATTTAACGCATCAGTCTCCTAACGTGATCACTTTTCAAGAGGTAACAACGGTTTCAAGGATTGAAAGCAAATGAATTTTTTCTGCGAATATTTCTTTTCTTTATGTTAATAAAAAAAATCGTACCCATCCATGCATGTAAGTAAATATTTACAAATATGCACACACACACACACACACACACACACACACACACACACATATATATATATATATATATATATATATATATATATATATATATATGGTGTGTGTGTGTGTGTGTGAGTGTATATATACTTGACTCTTCTGTTTCACGCTAAACTGCTAAGCACATTAAACTTAATTGTGGGCCTCATGTCCATGCACATGGTCATGAAGGCCATCACCCTACGAGGTGTAGAACCTGTATAAATTAAAGTACTGCAACACATATACGATCACAGCAACTCCTGCATTAGGCTACATAAGGACTCTGAACCGTTTCAGACAAGGTGATACCAGCTCACCCAAACTCTTTACAGTCTACCTTGAGATGATCTTCTGAAACATAGACTGGGAAAATAGAGGAATCAAAATAGACAGTGTTTATCTTCTCACACAGACTATGTGAGTTTGACCTCAGCGGTCATTCAACGTCAGCAGAGATAATTTCAGAGGCCGCAAACATTCGAAACAAACAATTTTTCGATCAGAATTTCGCTCTAAAATAGAGTTGAGCGAAAGAGAATAAGTTCTAAATTAGTGTTCCACTGTGAAAGGCTTATACCTCTTCACTTCCTTTTCTTAATCGCACCAAGCCGGCTAGATAAAAAAAAAATCACGTCATTTTGTCAACTAAAGTTGATAGTAATTACAGCTATTACACAGCTCACGATTTTTCTACCTAGGATATTTTTAAGTTAGGATTCTTTTCCTTCAACATTGCAAATAAAACTAAATAAACAATTATAAATCTAATTCAGGCTACAAGGAAATTTGCACTGCGTTCGAGTTGAGATTATTCCACGTACGATCTAATTTTCGATCCTTCACCCTATCGTATATTGGAGTCAAAATGTATTACATTCATGGGTGTCCGCTGGGTGTTAAAAGGATGCCTTCCCCCACCGCCCCGGATCAGCCTGTCTCACTGAAGCGAATCGGTTTGAAAGTTGGAACCGCATAGAAGCCGGGTATCGAGGGGTCACTATGAATAGTAATAGCTTAGGATTATCTACTCTCTTGTCCCTTACCTGACAACCAACATTCAGAAGTATATTTTTGTTCATCCCGACAAGTTTACAGACCCCGACTCGGTATGTATCCCTTTGTCCCTCCCTACGAAAAAGTCAGCAGACGCACAATGACTTCATTTTTATTTTCAATAAGATGAAGTATTGTGAACCTTTCTGAATAATTTTTGACTACGCCATACCATTATCTTAATCTTTTAATCATTTTCTATCATTCGTTTCCACGGTAAAGGTCGAAAACTGTTTTTTGTGTTCTCAATCAAAATGACCTCTGTTACTTTTGGAAAAGTGTAGGTTTTGGAGGAAAACATGGCTGGGAGTGGCTGTTTCCCATGTAAGTATGATGCTGACCTGGGCCCGTAATTTCCGTATGTAGAACAGTCGTTTGAGACAATTTTCCAAAACATGAAAATTCATCCGAACAAAATCAAAAATGATTTTTTTTTCTTCACAATTGAAGTAACCGAAAATTTTCAAAGTCATAGTTTAGTACGACAGACAGAAAGTTGGGGGTCAGTGTAACTTCATGTTCATTTGTAAAAAAGAGTTTGATTTCACACACTTCAGATTGTAAAAAAATAGTTGTTTTGAATCGTTGTTTTGATGGAATAAACTTTTGATCAAATTAAAAACCAGTCAATGTTAGTTTACTATCTTGCCTGCCCAGGCAAAAGGCTGTTACCTCCATTCTTTAGCCTTTGCCTGGTGTATAATTGCAGAGGAAGGGCAAATCTTTAAGACAATGCTTATGATAAATGTTTTGATCATTAATATATCAATGTTTGTCGAATCATAATTCAGTCATCAGACTATTTTCCCTGCATTTCTGTCAACTCATCCGACTTCTTAAGTAAACTGCGTATTCCATGATAATACAAAACGATTCTGGCTTTTATTCGATGAATTCTTCGGAATGTTTTTCGAAATCTCTAATATTCTTTAATTGCTAACCCGATCAAGAATGTAGCATGGATGGAATTCGGTAAAAGTCTGAAGATGACACGCCTATTAAATAAATTTAGTGTTAAAGAACTTTCTATCCCATCTCCATGGGGGTTTACTGCGCTGCACTTGAAACCTGGGTACGGGATATGTTATGCAGCAAAATTACCAGTCAATTTTCTGGTCCAGCAAAATGTCTTTTCTATTCCAATGCAAAATTCAAACCAGCCAATAGCTCACTGTATTGTTAAGCAATAGTAGATTGTGCAGTTTGAGTAAGTCGTTATGAATAATTTCCTTTAGATTCTATCAAACAAAAATATTTTTTCTCCGGTAGATTCCGTCTAAGGCTGTTGAAGGTCCTAAATCTAGTGATGATTTTCTTTGTCTCATTTTTTCATAGCCAGCGATTACTTTGTCTATAAATAACCATTTCTTTTGCATGAGAAAGACAAATGTTTAAATGCTGACGAATATTCTTCTCTTTTGTTTCAACAAAAACCGTTATATATTGGATGTCTCGCTGTCGTAGATTGTAAGCTAGTCACGTAAAACAATTTCAGTAAAGTGAGTGAATTCCCATGGAGTGCCCAACATACTTATGGGCTTCTGACGTGCTAAGTGTAAGTATGTACATACATACATACATACATACATACACACATGTACATATAATTCGTTTTCAAGTTGTTTTTTTTTTCTTATCTATTCTATTCTTTTAATGTGATTATAATTTTCCATTCCTTGGGATTGTTTAATTTGATATGTAGTTCATTTGGGGAATGAGTTATAGAAGTAAAATCCACATGTTTTCATGATTCTCGAAGATTTTTTATGGACTTGTGAAACATAATCTTCAGTAATGGCGAATTTTGCATCATTTAATTGGTGGATATACCTCTGTGTCTGTAATCAGTAAGACCACCCAGATTTCTTTCCGTACTGTATTTACATTGTGTGGATTCGAAGAGGTAGATAATGTTGCAAATTTTGCAGTTTGAGTTGTGGTAAATATTGAAGGTATTTTGCGTATTAGGACTGATGAAGGTTTGAGTGAGTTCGAGGTGATTACAACATAAGCATTTAGTTTGGTTGTTAGAATTTAATAATTTTGGGTTATCTATTCTACGAAACACTTAGTTTTATCGTATTACAGCTGATTAATTCATTAGTATTGTGGGGCTCACAGAAGGAAAAGATGCCTGGTTCCTTAAATATTTCTCTATATTCAGGTTTTAATATTGGGATGTCCTCCTGTTTTCAGTCATTTTTGATAGTGGGAGAAGTATGCCGTGAAGAGTAGCAATGATTAGTATTCGTTGCAATCTATTTTTGTGAGTTAGATTAAGGGCATCATCTGCGGAGATTGAGATTGCACTTTTAATTTGATTATTGATTAGGATGTCAGAGTATCTACGTGCTATGATGTGTTGTTTTAGCTAGACATTGTGTTTATTGAGTTCAAGAACTCCAGAGCAGATCCTTCTGATTACGAATGCCTGTGGGTATCACAGGTTATTTTTAAAATGTAAAGGATGGGCTAACTTGGAATGTCAGTAATTATGTGCGTCGGTGGGTTTGATATGTATGGTTTGGAGAGGTCTTTTTTATCTATGTAAATAAGGGTGTCTAAGAATGTTATGGGACTCGAACTCACTAACTCCTTTACCAGTTCTACCACCGAAATACCTTCAATATTTACCAGAGCTCTAACTGCAGAAGTAGCAACACTATCTACTTCCTCGATTGCACACAATACAAAATACAGTACGTAGGGAAATCTGAGTGGCCTTCCAACATCAGACTCAATAATTATAGACACAGATTTAGATCCACCAATTATAACAATTTATTCCCAGTAGAGCAGCACTTTAACCTACCAAACCATAATTTTAACAATGATGCTAAATTTACCTTTATCGAAAGGATGGAGATGATTACTTCCACAAGATAACACAAATCCTCGAGAATCACAAAAACGCGTGGATATTACTCGAACAAACTCTTTCCCCTGACGGACTAAATATCAAATTAAACAGTATGACACTTAACTCCATCCAATAAGATTATTAGTATTACTACAGAATACCCAAACAGTTTACAAGCCCAAACACAAACTCATAAGTCCAAATCTTACGATATACACCAAAAAAACAAAAATACTTTTTTATAAGCTCAAAGAAACCCAACCCATCCTTACATCCAGGAATGGAAAATTAGAATAAAATTTGAAGAATAGAATAAATAAACAAATAAATATAAAAACAAATCGAAAAAAAAAAAAAACTTTGAACGATGGAAGATTAAAACCAAGTCAAACTGATTGATTCTACAATAATGTGGGAACCTTCAATCACCTGTGCATTTCCCCAATGATAAAAAATATTCACAGAACTATCTGAAATGTTTTTGTTTTGATTTTTCTTAAACAGGAATCCTAATCATCACTCATTTTCTCTCTCCACCCGGAATGTCCCCATAGTAACTAGCCTCTTGGAGACCTGACCCCTGGATGACCCCTACTCACACAAGCCATCACTATCAATTCAGTTCGCTGACCCACAGCTGCAGAGTGGACTTGATATGAAATGTCTCGTTTTACTGATTTTACACAACATTCTGCTGTTCTACCAACGCTTCAACGCTGAACATGTCAGACCTTTCTGCTGAAAATAAAGCTTTTTCGCTTCAGGACATGTTCGGAATAATACTATGTAAATAAACAATTATCTATACACAACACATTCCAGCACTGTCTCAACTTTCCAAACCCAACGATATATACATGTGTGTGTGTGTGTGTGAGTGTGTATGTAGTTTGCGTTATATCATATCAAAACTCTTATTTGAAATTATATCCTGTAATTACGCGGTAAATATATCATTCGGTCCAGACTACGTAGATAGAACAAACGATTAAAGAAAATGGGTTCGCAGTAGGAATCCAACCTGCAACCGATAGGGTAGCCGCTTCAACGTAACGTTGATCTTACCATTGAGCTAAACAGCCGCCGGTGAAGTAAAGGCCTAATTAACTGTCCCAACTCTAAGTTCTCATTTTTTCTTATTCAAGGTCTCTGTCTGCTTTTTTTGTGTCTTTCTAGGCGACAATTACGTTATCAAGAAATATATATATATATATATATATATATATATATATATATATATATATATATATATATATGTGTGTGTGTGTGTGTGTGTGTGTAAATGTATCTTTGACTGATAGGGCCATAATCAGTTTCATCAATATTCAAACATGAATTGAATTAGATTGATTTAAACTTCAAATTGGTTACCATTTTTAATGAAATATTCTTATCTATTTATTTATCTATTCAACGACGTGTTGGTCAAAAACATAATTGCATGTTCATCGTTAGACAACATCAGTTTTGATTAAATTCATTCAGAAAGATCGCGTTTTACTTAATGAAACGGCTGTCATATATAGCGTGCATATCTTTTTAATTTTCTTAATAAACGATTTTGTATTGATTTTCACACTGAATATGGATGACAGTAAGCAATATTTTTGGTTCATTTTGCTTTATTATAAGAAAGGTAAAAATACAGCTCCAAGGCAAAAAAATGTTTGTGCTGTTTATGAGAAAGGTATTGTGAATTATCGTATATATCAAAAATGGTTCGACTACGATGTGATAGCGATCTAATGAAGATATCATTTGAGAATTATCAACGTTAAATGACAGGAGAGATAACCAACATACTCAATATAAATAAACTACGCGTTGAAAATAATTTGTACCAACTTGGTTATGTTAGTCGCTTTGGAGTGTGGCTTCTGCATAAGCTTAAAAAAGATATGCGTGTGATTATTGAAAGAGATTATGACGAGTGAGAACAACCTGATAAAAAATATCTTATAGGTGCCTACCGTTGTGCTAAGGTTAGCAATGTCGTCTCACAGACGAATCTGTATTTGTATTGGATTTGTTCCTTACGAGTACTCGATTCCCGTTGATTTGTTCTCGGCTAAGCAGTTTACTAAATATGTAGACAAAAAAATTTAGAAATTAAGATGCCAGGAAATGTAATACGAATTATGGGACGGCACCAAAAATTCCAATTGATAACATGAGTGTTTCATAATCCCAAGAAATTTCAACTTTTTTTTTCGGTTGATTGCAATCCTAAATTTGCACTCTCCAGTCATTATTTCTTGCTTATTTTAAAAAGTAAGATGAATGATATTCAGAATATTTTTATCTTATTTCTAAAGATGTATTTTTTTTTAATTAATTAATACGTTTCCATATAATTTTCATGTTATTATTCTTTATTTTTTTTCTTCTAAAATTGATCTTTGGAAATAGTGTTCTTGCTTTTAAGAGTTGGGGATTTTTTTTTAAATGTCCAAATCAGCGACAAAATGAATCGCACGAGCAAGTACTCGAAAGTGGTCTTCAAGAATCCTGTGTTTAATGTACCACCTGTGAGGTTAACACATGATTGAATGTAACTACTTCCTTATGCTTCCGTTCGTTAAGCCAAGAATTTTTTTTTATCAAACCCTTTGAAATGATGGTTTAGTAAAGCGGGTAATTACGAAGTGGTAAAAGTCACAGCTGTAGCCAATTAGCTAGATGTGAATACCTGATTGCGTGACCTTTCCTACGTTGAATTTATCTATTCATTAAATTCTGATGTGATGAATTTATATTCCATATCTAAGATGTCTTCTTTTTCAATTAAACCGACTGGCTAGAAAAAAAGAATGAAAACATAGAGAAAATGCGAAGCAAAATTTTGTCACTCAATTTATATGCTTCAAGTTAACACGCAAATGCACTCTATGATATAGGCTTTTAAAAAGATTCCATAGAATAGTATGTCATGATATGAAAACCGATTTTTCTTCTTCGTCTCTCTTTCCTAATGCCAAATTTTCGAGGAAAATCCATTCCCTGGAAAAAAAAAACAACAAAAAAAAACGCGGTTTGCTTTCTCCGAAGTAGGTTAAAACGAATTTCTTTCTATTTATCTATTTTGTGGAAAGAAGTAGGTTATTTCCACTACGTGGATTAATTCAAACTCGTATCCAAATCTTTGCTATATTTTCCGCATCGTTTAGTCCGATGCATTCTTCGGGTCGGATTCCCTTATTTGTTAAATTCGGCCTTTTTTTTTAGTATTAACAAGTAATTTTTAACGCATGTAATTTTTTGAACGGCTTTTCTTCCGTGTCAGCACGTAACTGTCGATTGTCTCAACTGAGGAAGTGACAAGATTGAAAACAAACTTCAAGACCACATTCAAGGAATATCAGGTGCATTACACCCTAGTGAAAGGTCGAAGACCACATCGGCCGATACGACAAAAATGAGGATACCAGTAGAATTCCAGTTGATATAGTCAAATCAGCCAGGTAAATCTTAAATTCACTCGCATATGGATGAAGTCAGAAGCTTCCATACATCTTTGCCCATCTTTCAATTTCCTGACATTCAATCCTAATAAAGAATCTTCTTTGTTAGATGTTCGGATCTGTACTTTATTTCAAGAATGTGAAACGTCAGAATATTAGCAGCGATGATGAATTATATCAGCTTTTATTTCTTTCATCACTAATATACAAAAAAATCATTTGTTTATTATTTCAGTTTGAAGGAATGACTGAATCTTTCATTCAGAATCCGTGAATATTTATACAATTTAATGTTGCTTAGAATTTTAGTCCTCTCTTTAAGACACTTTTTTGATTTTACGAAAGAGGGCTAAAGTCAAAAATCGCGTTCAGCCTTTGTTTTGCAGTAAGCTGTTAAAGAGGTACCATGCATAATTTTTTCTCTCTTTATGTCTTCCTTACACACCAGTATCATGCACTTCCCATCATCCTTACCTCTAAAGACTCAGCCTTACATATCAGTATCACGTATTGGAGGATCTAGGAACGCTCAACATTTTTCCCATGTAAATTAATGGTAATTGCTTTTACACCTTATGGTGTTCAGTAGGGTCTATTTGGGGATAACGGAGAAATTTTGTATTTTGATATTTTCTCTAATATTTTCAATTTTTGGAATACCGAGAGTGTTCTGCTTAATGGAGCTGAGTGTGGATTATTATAGATCCTTTGGCAGTAAGAAGTTATAAGGCATTACATTATAAGGCATAACATTACAGTTAATAAACATTGCGTTAATCTAAAAAGTGTTTCATATATTATAGCTAAAGAGGGAGTATTACTTGAATCAATTTATTAAAATCCAGTTAATCAAAACATAACATATAGATCAAGTGCAGAAACCTGCTCAAACCGATTTTCGGTCCAAAATTGTAAAATTCTGTTGTCAAATAATTAAATTCCACGGATAAAATGTTAACCTAAGTTCTTAATCTAAGAGAGAATGAAGGGAACTACATATGTCTAGATAAAGAAATAGAAGATACACCGAACAGCCGATTCTATAAATCCTTCACAGTAGAACGTACGACAAGTATATCAAATATGCCTCGTAAAATAATAAAATACCTCTCCTCAATACTATTTCAATAACGGACGAAGGCGTAAGGAAAACAATACAAACCCTAAAAACAATTCTACTCCCGGGCTTTGATACAAACTATGGTATTCAAAGAAATGTCAGATGTACTAACAACATTCATTGCTCTCATATATCAATGGAGCTTAGAGACGGGATAACTAACTATCATTGGAGATAGACTGAACCCTGAAAAACTGCAGACCGGTATTTCTGACCTAAGACATCCGCAAGACCTGTAAGTGTATAATAGTAACTAAAATCTTGAATCATCTAGAGGATAACAGTACTGACTGCAAAGAACAACATGGATTTACAATTGGGAAAAGTGTAACTACCAGAACTCTTGATACTATAAATATTTGGTCAGAAGCCTTGATGCATACTACTCCAGATGACGTACTATACCTCGTTCGACACTGTGACACACCAAAGAATAATTTTTTTTTTAAAGTAGAGTCTGGGGAACAACCAGACAAATGGTGCTGTGGATAAAATCATTCCTTACGGATTGAAGACATACTTTCCAAGTTAATCGTGACATCATGATAACCAGTTATAACTGGCATTTCTCAAGGTTCCATACTATGATGCATTATGGTGTTGCTGTTTGTAGATGAACTGCCAATTACATTGCTATGTTTGCAGATGATACGAAAATTCTCTGCTTTCTGTTGTCTGATGATTCGACCCGGCAATTTCAGGATGATCTTAAAATTTCACAGAACAGGGCAAATGACACGCAGATGACATTCTATCCATGCAAGTGTAAGGCCAGGCATCTGGGTAAAACCAATCAAAGAAAAACAATAAAATGAGAATTGATGATGGCATGGCACATACAAGACGTAAATGAAGCGAGACCAAGCAGTTCATGCAGATAATTGCCTCAATTTTACAACACATATCCAATTGTTTCCGTATTGGTTTTCATTCCTTTAGACAGACATCTGGATTTTTTCTTTTTTCCTAGCTAAGCCAAGAAAAGTGTGAATGTCTGCTGGGATATTTCAAGTCATTCGCAAATGTTCATCTCATAAAATCTGTTGTATCACCCAATTCTTCCAAAGATGTTCAAGTTACAAATTAAATTGTTTTTGAGAAATTCCATTTTTTTAAACGTTTAAAGAGTCAAGGGATTAGTAACGACCTCCGTATCGACGAATGAGAACTTAAGTTAAAATAACAAAGAATGTACTTCAACTCAACTTATGTTTGAGTTTATTTATTTGTTGTTTGTTTATTTATTTTTCCAAGATTAAATATTCATATTTTGAGACAGAGCAAACTCATCAGTAAAAAAAAAAAAAAAAAAAAAAAAAAAAACCCACAAAATTAAAAGCATCTTTCCGATGAAAAAAAAGTTTTCGACGAAGAGTCAAGTTGGCTAATTATCTTTTCAGCGAAAAGGGTTTTCGGAGATGCGCCCATATGACGACACGGCTGCCGGCTGAGTGTGCGTCAGCGAAACGTGTGATAGCCCTTTGAGCGCATATAGATTATAATTGAATCTCGACATTCTTTGATAAATAAAGTTTTCATAAGAGAATGTACAAATTCTAATTCAACATTGAGTTTTCTTTAATACAAGTTTAGAACTTATTTTATGGCTGAGAATCGAAAGGAGAAAGGTGTTACTGGAATATGAATCACGCAGACAACGACATAAGGCTGTCAAGATCTTGCTTGTTCTTGTCGGCCGTACACATCAAACTTAGTCTCTGGCGAATTATCAACACTATTGTAATGTGCGCCTTTTTAGTGTTTATATCTCACTAGCTGTCACTTTTCTCCCTCTTGACATCTTTCTCTCTTTCCCCCCGAGATCTTTTCACGTATGTTCAGCCATAAAAAAGATTTGGCATCATAGAGACGCTATAAACAAAGATTTAGATGGCTTCTTCCGATCGAGATGAGAGAGAGAGAGAGAGAGAGAAAGAGAAGATATGTTCTCCCTAACAATTCAACCCTTCCGCTTTTGCTTCCCCAAACTACTTGAAATTATTCTCCTCCTCTTGCCCCCACCCCCTCGTGCAACAACTCGTCGATGTAGATATTTGCTGGATTAGTTGGAAGACAGCAACATCAATACCAGGCCACATCCATATAACACACAATGGCGAAGTGCCTCGTTAACGATGGTTCTGTAAACTAGCTTGCTCTACAAAGCCAAATAGTACTTCCTATTACTTACAATTTTAGGTATTCGTTATTGGCACAGATTGACCAACATGCTGGATAAATATAATATATATATATATATATATATATATATATATAACTCGGCATCGCTGTCAGTGGTCGATGTTCAAGCTCAGATAAAGAGATTTCAGATGCAGTTTTTCAAGACAGGCACATACCCGTCACTTGGGGTATAGCGCAGCATAATCTATAACCTCTCAAAATTTTGTGATGCCAGGCTCAGCTACCCTATAATCAATTAACAATTTACCAATAAAGGCATTAATTAGTCTACATCAGTAATTAATTCAATTGCCAAACTCTGTAAGGAGGCTTTAACTTTTAATAGTATATTCCGAATTAATGGTAGATGAAGATCCTTGCATTCAAATCCAGAGAAAAACATAAAAGAACCCTGGTTTGATGCATTTTATACTAAGAACGCTTTAAATCACTGTAAGTACTATTGTAAGAGAGACATTGGCGTGTAAGTATTTATGGTTGGAGTCAGAAGTTTACATAACCCTTAGCCAAATACATTTAAACTTTCAAATATTGCTTGCAGCAAAACGCCGATAGAACCGGGCTTTGTCATATTCATTTCGTTGGACAAATAGCGTAGTTATTAGTCTTCTGATTAACTCCTAAAGACGAAATTAGATAAACCGATAGAAATAGAAAAGTAAAATAAATAGATATCACCGCAAGCATATTAGAGGGATGCACTTGCATCAAAGAATAGAAAAACACGTTTTCACAATAACTGAGAGCAACGATATAATACAAAGTCACATTTCGTTGCTCTGATTTTTGATTTTTATGATGCGAATCCGCCCTCCCAAAGGCTTGAGGCAATACGCTGATAGAACCGGGCTATGTCATATTTATTGCGTAGAACAAACAGAGTGGTTATTAGTTTTTTGATTAACACTTGAAGACGAAATCAGATAAACCGAGATAAATAAAAAAAATAAATAAATAAATAGAGAAAAAAACATGACAGTGAAAATAAAATGAGGTGAAGAGGCTACATAGCCTGGGACGGCTGTAAAAAAAATACGAATCAAATACTGGACGTCGTTGTGCCAATGGACTACAGGGTGAGGGCAAAAGAAAACGATACATCGCAAAATATACCATGACAGGGAGCTGAGAAAAATGTATGAGCCTTTACCATATCGGTGTTTTCTTCTTTAATCGTTTTTGTCATTTCCCCACGTCTTTTTCCACCGTTCCTTAGTTTTTTTGCGACAGACAGGAAATAATGGTCCAGTTTAGAATTATAGTTACGTCCTGGTCCGTTGTTTTTTCATTTGATTCATTAGATTAGAAGTTTTCAATCAAACCATCAATAGTGGAAGATTGACTCTAACTATAATCAGCAGGATTAGCTCACTGGTCACCCCTGGACGACTTGCTTCCTGACACGATATCTACAGGTGGGTCCCAGGGGTAAAAAAAAATCACAGATACATTTTAATTCATATTATTGAAAAGGAAATCATGAATTTGTTTCACCGGATGAGTCCATAGATTCAAATGGTTAGAGGGCAGTATTTTTATCAGCAAAATTCTCACCTTCGAGCGAGAGAGTCTATTGTTACGGCCTGAGAACCAAGAAAAAGACCCTGTTTATTAAATAAGTAGTTGATGATGATGATGATGATGATGATGATGATGATGATTAGTTGGTACTAGTTGTTTTAGTAGCAGTAGTAGTGCTAGTTGCTACTCTTATGCGAAAGAAAATTTTGTAGAAATCTAAATTTAATGACGAATCAGAATAATTGATATAGGGCAGTCTGAGAAAATTCGGAGCACGAACACGAACAAGCATTGACAGCTTGTTGCAAAGTTAATAAAAGAAACACAATATATGTGCAACTTATTGATATTCACTTAGTTTACCAGTTCCTTGCTAAATGGGGAAATTTGGGATTGTGTTGCGCCAACCCTCTAAAGAAGGAACATGTCTGCTTTGAGAATCAGTACTTGAAATGATTGATATTATTATTCATGCATCTGCATGTTCACATCAGATGCCTGGTGGTCATTGCTGAAGTCTGAGTGACAGTAAGTTTCCCTAAAGTCTCTAGTCCTCCCTTAAACGCCCTCACATAGCATAGTAAGGCTGTGTTTGTGCTGTCCCAACCTACCATCTTTTAGCAGTTCGGCCATTCTGACAACAGATCGTTAGTCTCTTATTTTTAGCACCCTCCTCAGTATTCTTGTAGACCCCAGTATTGATTTGGTTTGCATAGTTTCAATAATGCCCAACTCCTCCACCCTCGACTTCAATGTTTTTTTTGCATTGTTCCAATCACGCTTACTATTATTGACACTACCCTGACCTGACATCTATCTCAGCTGCCAGGCTAAGCCCGGTTATTTTTCCTGTTTTCCAATCTTCGCCGATTCGCCGGTTATGTGGTTTACCGTCTTGTTCTTTTCTTCACAGAGGTGGCATCCGTTGTTTCTTTCTGGGTTCTATCGATCATAACTTAGACATTGCTTGTTCCGATACATTTGTTTTGAGCTGTCATAATGAGAGATTCTGTTTCTCTCTTCAGATGTTCTTTGCGTAACCACTTCCACGATATTTTGTCTGCACTATCTTATATTTGTCCTTTGAATTCACCATTGAGTCTTTTTGAATCCCATTTTTCTGTCCTTTTTTTTTTTTCATTACTATTTCGTTTTCAATCTTTTTTATTGTTTGTTTCGCTGCTCTGAGAGCTTTTCATAATATCTCTATCACCTGCTTGTAAATGCTTTACCAATCCCGTTTTTGCCATGAGTACACTGTCTTCTGAGCTGATTAGTCTTCTGCCATGTATCCAATCTTTTAGTGTAATCTCTGGGGTCTAGAGTCTTGTGCATCGTTATGTTTCCTAGTTTCGCCAATCCATTGATTTAAGTTCATCTCCTGTCAATCCAAGGAATGGCCCTGCGTATCTTACTATTGCTACCGTTCATATGTTCATCCTATCGAATTGCTTGGCTTAGTTACCAATAATTTTTAAATTCTCAAAAAGTATCCTTTTTTTTAATTTTCTCTTTCGTTTCTTCACGTTTTATAGAGTCACGTAGGAGAACACCCAATATTTATATCTGACTTGTGGGGTTGATGCTCAAATAGTTTTGTTGTCCAGTAAGTCTACTCATTCTATGGCTATGAGCCTTCCCCTGTGCAATTAAGTGATCAAATTAGAATTTCAATAAATAGGTTAATTTCAACGATAGAAAAATTAGAACTTGTGACAGTGATATCACAATTGTATTATAGAACAACTTGAAGGGTACCTCTTAGATTAAGGTGAATATAGACAGAGTGGATGGGAAGAGAGAGAGGTAGAATAGAGTTAGTCAGTTAATTGAGAGGGTGAGAAGGGAGTAAGCCAGGAAGAAAGTTAGGTAGTTTAATTAGAGGGGAGAGAGAGTAGGAGACAGATTGGAGATTTATGTAGTTTATTGAGAGGTATGCACATTTTTGTAAATGAAACTAACCCGTTTGTACATTTATAAAAAAAATGTACAGGCAACGATTAGGAAGGAGTAAGTAAGAGAATGAGATAATCTTAATTGTCAACACCCTGGGTATTTTCACGGGTCTCGCTACTCATTATTATTGCATTTCTTTTTTGGTTTTCTTTCAGCTGACTTTTTCTTTCTTTCATTGTTTCACTCTATCTTCATTCTCCCTTTCTCTTAGTTCACCTTTTTCATTTTACTTGTTTCTTTTGTATATTTTGTTTCTACTTGTCTTTTTTTTCTTGTCTCTTGACTTGATCTTCTTTTCTTTTTTGTTTTTGTCTCTCTCCTTGTTTATTCTTGTCTCTTTCTTTCTTTCTAATTGTCTCTTTCTTTGTTTCTTCCCGTTTCTTTCCTTGTCCTTACTTGTCCTTTTAGCTTTTTTTTTTCTCGACTTTTTCCTTGCTTCTTGTTTCTGTCCTTCTTTCTTCTTGTCTCTCTTGTTGTCTCTTGTCTTTTTCCTTGTTTTTTTCTTGTCTCTTTCCTTTTTTCTTCTTGTCTCTCTTGCTGTCTCTTGTTTCTTTCCCCCCTTCATCTTGTCTCTTTCCTTGTTTTTTTTCGCTTTTGCCTTGCTTCTTGTCTCTTTCCTTGTCTCTTCTTGTCTCTCTTGTTGTCTCTTGATTCTTTCCCCGCTTCTTCTTGTCTCTTTCCTTGTTTTTTTTTCTCGTCTTTTCCTTGTTTCTTGTCTCTTTCCTTGTTTCTTCTTGCCTCTTCTCTTTTTTCCTTCTTGTCTCTCTTGTTGTCTCTTGTTTCTTTCCCCCCTTCATCTTGTCTCTTTCCTTGTTTTTTTTTCGCTTTTGCCTTGCTTCTTGTCTCTTTCCTTGTCTCTTCTTGTCTCTCTTGTTGTCTCTTGATTCTTTCCCCGCTTCTTCTTGTCTCTTTCCTTGTTTTTTTTCTCGTCTTTTCCTTGTTTCTTGTCTCTTTCCTTGTTTCTTCTTGCCTCTTCTCTTTTTTCCTTCTTGTCTCTCTTGTTGTCTCTTGTCTTTTCCCCCCTTCTTCTTGACTCTTTCCTTGTTTCTTGTTCTATTCCCTCCTTTCATCTTATCTCTTTCTTCGCGTCTTCTTTGTCCTGAGTCATGTTTTCATTGTCCCTTGTTTCTTATTAGCCTACCCACTCACTATTCATTTCCTCCTTTTATATCTCCTTATTCTCATTATCCGCTTTCTTTACGTTTCTCTTCATCTCCTCTCCCCTTCTATCTCTTCCTGTTTTTTCCCCTTCTTCCCACCTTTCTTATACAAGATTTGCGTTTTATTTTTTCATTTGCCTCCAGTCTTATCCTTATCCCAGCTTCCCGTCATCTCTGAGATCTTTTTTTCTATTACTGGCCACAATCTTTTTCCTGCCACCTTGTAAAAACTGTTCATCCAGACAAGAACAAAATCTCCCCCAACTATGTAGTCAAATATGGTAATTGCCACAATGAATGCCGTCTACTTGACAGGCAGACATTGTGATAGCTTCTTCTGTGGATCAAATCAATATGGCTGCGTCTGTCAGACTTGACGCCTGACAGCGTGTAAATACCTTTCTTTCCCAAATTGTTCTAATTTCGGGTCCATCTCGCCTGTCAGCTAGAAGGGTGGGGGCGTTTAAAGGCTTCACTAAATGTGTTCTCCGGTTGGTGTCAGTGGTGACTGAGGTGATTGAATAAGAGAGAAAGAAGCGCCCCAGCAGACAAAAACGGACTTTTCAAAGAAGAAAATGAATAAAGAGAATTAAAAACAAAGCCCTGCTTACACGGGTCCCTGGGATGGTGGTGTGTAGAGGAGGGGGGCAATCTCCCCTCCCACCTCTGCACGATTCAGACTTTTTCATCGCGGTGGGGGTTGAAAGTTGGGACCTTCTAATCAATAGAGGATAATGGCGCAATAAAGTTAGCTTATGTAACCTCAGCTTGATGTTCCGATACGAAAAATCTGAATTATTAATTGCTAATACTTTCTCAATCGTATTGCTCCGGGATCAGGTTACGCTTCCACGTCAACGGTCAAATGCATTTGAGATAATGGTGGCGAGTGCAGCACTTTCTCCACCGGTGGAATATCTGTCACGAAACAGGGTTGTCACTAAGATATATTCCGAACATAAACCCTTTGTTTCTCCTCCTCGAAAATATAATAAGCTTTTGAATCTCTCGTGAAAAAGTGGTACTGGGCGCCCAAGCTTGCATCATCTATTTTATATGACCAACAAAGTATATATCTGCCTGTTTATTATATTATAGGCATCAGTTCGTGGTGTGCTGACGAATTGATAGGTAAATGAAACTATTTCCTAAAAAAAACAAAAAAAAACAATCTTGTTTCAGTTGAAGAGTCCATTGTTCAACACGCAGGAAAATGGCTCTTTTATCAACGAAAAGTTCAGCCCTGAGAGAGAGAGAGTTGAGTGTTACGCACAGCACACCCAGAAAATCACACTGATCATTATATAAGTATAGTAAGCATGAACTCACAAGACAGCACAATGTATTTGGAGAAAAATAGACATCACATAATCCATTAAAGAACACAAATGGCAATGGGCTGGTTGTGTAATAAGAATGTCAGACAACTACTGAATATCACAACTAACAACGTGAATCCCCAGAAATTACAGGAGAAACCGTGGCCAGTAGGAAATAATTTGCTGATGCGAACTAGACAAGTTCAGAAAGTACTGGCTCCGCGATGCCCACGATAGAGCAGTTTGGCGAATACCAGGGAAGGTCTATGTCCAACGAAGAGTGAATTCATATATGACCACCTATACTTGGAGCCCCAATGAGGATCGAACCCAATAGCAACGACCAGCAAGAATGGCTTGCTGATCATTGTTAGATGATGCCAGTCACAGTCTGGGCTTTTTTTGTTTATCATCGATTCGTTAATCCCAGTGGGAAATAGTGGATATATTTGGATTTTCTTTTCTTTGTACAGAAAAAAATACTGAATTCGTTTATCAGGAATAGTGCGTAATTTGAGAGAGTGAGAGGGGGGTATTTTTACAGCAAAACTTCATCTCCCAACTCCCTGTAGTGAAGAGTCTAGTGTTGCGACCATCCAACCAAGAAAATCGCTGTTCATTATCATGGTAGAGAACGAAGCCTTTTATTAAAAGAAATACGTATTATAGATGCCAAGTAATTATAACATTATGGCCTCTAAGTCAATTTAACAAGGCATCCAGATGGAACAGAAGGGTCATGGCTCATGGTAAACTCCTCGTGCAGTGATTATCATACCCAGATGACGGAGCAATTTCAATCTTTTCGAAACTCAGATTAAGTGGTATTAAATGTAAATATAATGATTATAGGAGTAAATACATTAGAACGTTCTGATTATGAATAAGAATATAGGGTTGACTAAAAAGATCAGTCGGTAATCCCATTTAGGGGGCATTAGGAGTCAAAGGTTTTCATTTAAAGAGATCGCCCTTCTATCATATTATGACCGCTGTTACGAGTGAGCAATTTATCTTCCATTTTTTTTTTAAATAGGCGCAATTTTGTTTAATGACTCTAACATTGATAATGGAAAAAATAACCAACATCTTCGGCATATTATGCATTTTCTATACGAGCGGTGACCTACTGATGCAAAAGATGGAAACCAACAAAACGACTGAAAACCAACTTATAATCCTCTAAAGATTCACGGAAAGAGCAATGCTATGGTTAACCCTAACAGTTAGAAAAGGATCAACATTGGTCAGAAGGAAGACTTGAGTAAAGGATACTACACAAATAATTTGTCAAGAAAAATGTAGATGGTCGGGAAACTAGGCGAGAAGGGGTGACAACAGATGGAACAAAAGGCTAACTGATTGGTGCCCGTGGGACAGTAAAAGTTGTAGGAAAAGACCAGACGCAAGATGAAAGGATAAGATAAAAATTTCCTTCCGGTTAGACGTGGTAGAGTTTAGTGCAATCGCGGTCGTCATGCAAGGAAACGGGAAAGGCTCTATTTCAAGTAGTAGACTTAAAATGGCTGATAATGATAAGATATTCGTGTGCACGTACGTCGCCCCCTCTCTCTCCTTGTGTGTGTCTCTCTTTCTCTGTCTCTCGTTCCCTTTGAATGTGCCAGGTGAAGGTATGACCCATGATGTAGAGTGTTGAAAAGTGTTGGTGAGGGCGAAGTGAATGGACAGTTAAGTAGCAGTAGACAGTTTTTTTTACTTCCATTGTCAGCGTTGATAGGTAACAATCATTCAGGGTGACCAGATTAAATCCTACCCCGTTATGAATGCGTGTATTTCGTGCGTGCTTATTCATCTCTCTCTCTCTCTCTCTCTCTCTCTCTCTCTCTCTCTCTCTCTCTCTCTCTCTCTCTCTCTGTTTACTTCTCTCCCTCTTCATCTATCTCTCTCTTTACCTATATATCTTTTCCCCCTGTTCCTTTCACTCTTTCTCTTATTATACCAATTTGTCTCTCTTTCACTCTCACTCTATCAATCTATCTATCTATCTATCTATCTATCTATCTACTAAAAATGCTCAATACCAACAATGGTCAAAACTGATGTTCTAAGTACATAATGTCCATTGTAAATTGTCTAAACGCTAAAAATCCGAAATGCGAAATCGTCCACAATACAAAAACATCTGATGCAAATACATCAAATACAAAACGGTCCAATGATTCAAACACAGCCCATGTAAACACGGCCAATGCAAAAAATAATAATAATGATAATAATTGGCCCTCTGAACCTTGGGTCTTTTTGCATTGGACACCATTGCATTGGCCCTTACTGCATTGGCCTTATTGCATTAGATATCTTTGCATAGACCCTCATTTTCAAAGGGTCAATGCAAAAAGGGCCAAATTATATATAAATATACTCACAACAAACACTCATGATATATACGCATGTGTACATGTGCCTCTCACTACCCCTGCGTAGCCAGAACTGCTTCTCTGGTATCGCTTCGATAGTTTTTTTTTGTTTTTTTTATATCTGTTATCAAAGGTTTTCAAAATGATTTTTGATTTTTGAAATCTTGTCGAAAAACTCTTGTAAAAAGCGATTCCGACGAAATTAGATAATTAGCCAGTTGAAATATCAAAGAGTTAAAAAAGCAAACCTTTAATGATAGAAGAAAAATGCAATTGAACCGATACTTAACACAGTGTGTTTCCATTACTGACCCCTACTGCATTGAACGTGTTTATTTTATTGGATGATGTTGATTCTGACGTATTTGCATTTCACTCTTGGTCATTTGAATCCATGCTCAATGGATCTTTTATAAATTGGACATTGTATATTTTAGCCATTTTATCAATTTCACTTTGTTTTTGTTTTTTTGTTTTTTTTGCATTTGAACATTTTGACTTGTAACCATGTCAATATGTCCTTTCCTTTCTGTGAGCATGTTCATCTATCTCTTTCTGAAGATTAGCTTCATCTTTTTCATTCTCTCTCTCTCTCTCTCTCTCTCTCTCTCTCTCTCTCTCTCTCTCTCTCTCTCTCTATTTCCCTTTCTCTTTTCCAGTCTATCGAATCCCCTCTTTTCAAATATTTTCTCATACATCTTATTACAAGGTACGATTCATGTTAGTCTGTACACTTCTCTTTTTGTCTGCAACTTTTCAACTTCTTATTCCCTCTCGATCTCATGCCCTCCTTTACAATTTTTCCAATCTACTTATTGGTACCTGTTGTGAAATTGTGATATACACTCTGATAGTGCGTTCATGTGTTCGTTTCCCACTAAGGAGGAAGGGAGATTCAGAGATCAACGTCTCCGGGCCAATGGAAGTGACCAGGGATACAAGTTAAACTAAATATAGGTCACTTCAAAGCAGGAGTGGAATCATGTAAATCAGGCCCCGGCGAAGGTTTCGGATGACCGTGATACAAAGGTCACGAGAGAATTAAAAGAAGAGGCAGAATGCATTCGACCAATCAGTAGAGAGTACTTCGAAAGTCTAACAGTATCAAATATGTTAGCAGTAAGTAGATCGAATCCGGTAGCAGAGGGACCCATGTTGGTGAACTCTACTGTCCGCAGTGTTACCCGTTGGGGCAAACGAGGGGGGGAAACGAAGAGAGAGTTGCTTATCAAAAAGGAAATACTAGAAAGAATCACTACTATATTAGCTATTGATTAGAGCGAGATTTCAACGAAACAGAATTCAATACGCCGACTGAATCTGCGAACCGGCCAAGGATCAATGTCTTTCAACAGAAATAGACAGAAAAGTGCTTTGTATTTCTGGTGTGCTATTTGTTACGGATGCACAAAAACGCAAGAACAAATTCTTTTTTTTTTTTTCGTGATAATTTTTTTTTTTTTTTTTGTAATTTTACTACATTTCAACTGCGTCTTGATTTCTGATCATTCCATCTGTGATTATTTTAACGTGTCTTCAATGCGTTTGCCCCTTTGAACAACTTCCTCGGAATTGATCAAATTATTCCCTCTGGGTACATCTAAACATTTTCTGACGGGTCTTCCTCTGACGAGTGTCAGTCGGAAGAAACTTTCAAGTATTTATCTGTAAATGACAGACTAAAAACTTTTTTCTCCACCTCCTTTATGTCTAACTATGCATCTACTAATTACGGGAATTTTATACCAGTAAAAAAATTTTTCATTAATTCGCTTATTTCTTGTTTGTTCGTTGTTTGTAACCCTTGGGTGAGGGTGTGAAACTTCACAGTTTACGATAGGGAACCCTTCCCACTTAATCATACCAATAATCATACCAATAAGACGTTTAGGGTCCATTGCTTTTTACAAACAGCGAATACTTTCATATTTTGTGCATCCGTAGCACAGAGCACATTTGATATATAAAGAACCTTGTGCCACTAAACTTTACTTAGATAATCAGACAGATCCTACACCTGAAGGCAATTCTTTTTTCACTAGTCGATAGCCTGTCTGATTTTCATTGTACAGGCGCAGCGACGCCTCAGTCAAGTGTCAGCTAGGACGTGCCATACCTGTCACACAGTAGATACGCCAATAGTCCAAGTATCTACCCCTTTTAATTTCTCCTTGTAGATCTCTTCATAAATATCTTAGTAGGTTTTTTTATTATCTTTTTGTGAGCCTCTCCATGCTCTCTCTCCGTCTTTCTCCTTCTCCAATCTCCTCTCTCTCTATATATATCCCTTTTCTGCCTCTCCCTATCGGTCCTTCTCTACTTTTCATTCCAGATATCTTGTATGTATCTTAGGAAGTCCTTATCTTTTTACAAAGCTGACATTACTCGACGACTAGCCACGAATATTGATATTCACCAAATATATAAGTCAACTCAAAAGCCAGAGCAGTGTTGAGCGTATAAAGATTTTTTTTTGTGTGTGTGTGTGTGTGTGTGTGTGTGTGTGTGTGTGTGTGTGTGTGTGTGTGTGTGTATTGTTATCAAATGATTATCTTTTAATTATTGATTAAATTGTTTATCGTCAATAAAATTGTTGTCTCTGGCATTGTTGATTGATTTGCAGTTTATTGTTGGGTCTGCTGGTTCCTTCACAATTTATGAAAAATGGGGCTCCAAACGTCAGTGAAAGAAAGAACGATTTTTCTCGTGATATTCATCAACTGTTTGCAACTATTTCAAAGGACTGTTGACTGGAATCAGTTCGGGTCCCCGCGAAACTACTTATATTTTTCGCAACCTACCTTATCTTACTCTTATTTCTCTGAGGTTTTTTTTTGGGGGGGGGGGTTGCTTCTCTGAATAAACGATCGGGATTTATTACAGAAATGAAGTATTTGCCTCTTCTGTTTCGGGATGCGAAGTTCTTTTGGCGCTCACATGAACTTCAGCAAAACAAAGGCCATGTACAACAAATAAACTCATAGTGATCAAAATCGAAAATGCAAAGATGGACCAAGTAAACCATTACATCTAACTAGGATAACGAATCTCCATGAGATCCTCAAAAGAAGAAGAAATCAAGCGAAGAATCACTCTAGGATGGCAACACTTCGGTTGAATAAGTTCAACCTTCAATAAAAAGAAAATCCCATTAGCCCCCCACCCCTAAAAAAAGAGAGTATAGAACCATTGGGTCCTTCCGATCGTCACCAATGGAGCTGAAACATGGAGCCTAACCAAGAGACTGGCCTGCAAACTGAGAAGCATGCCACTTGTGCTTGAGAGAATCGTGCTCACCAGCACCGAGACATCATAGAAATCATTTAAAAACTCAAATGGCAATGGGCTAGTCATGTTGCATGGTGGGACGAACTGGACAGGTTCAGAAAACATTGGCTCTCCGACGCCCACAATAGAGAGGTGTGGCGAATCCTGTGTCAGGTCTATGTCCAGCGACGGACGGCAAAAGACTAGTGATGATGATGATGATGATGATGATGATGATGATTGACGGGTGATCAAGAAATGAATAGATAAATAATTGCAGATTATAGATCTTTCTTCTTTTTTTTTTTTTTTGAATTATCCACCTTTACTTCACTCCTTGGTAGTATCTGAATTTATATATGAAATATCTTGATTGGCAACACTGAAGGGGAGAAACCGAAATGCTCCGAAGACATAGTTTCGCACAACGGACGGAATTCATTTTGCTTGTCAATTATGACAGGCTGCAACACACGACAATTCCGGCCTCTTCCTAACGTGCACCTTTGGAACAGGAACGGCCGTAGACTATTTCTAATTTTCTTTTCATGTTTACCTATCAATCTGATGGCAGCCTCTTTTTTTTTCCCCCCTGCTTCCGATTCATGAATGCTCAGCGAAATGCAATTCAGTTTCATGTGGACAATATCCTGTGAATCCTACTGTGAACAGCAGGATCCGCCGCCGGACCAACATGGGAGGCACATTTATCACTTAAGAACAGCTGGTTCGCTGGAAAGCTTCGTCATTCTTCGGCTCTTGTGGCCGATTCCTGCCTTTGTTCGGGTGCAGACAGTTGAAATTATTCAACCACATTCCAGCATGTTTTTCAATTTTCTTTCTCACCCAATCTCTGTCTCTCTTTCATTTTTACCCCTCTCTTCGATTCTCTCTCTCTCTCTCTCTCTCTCTCTCTCTCTCTATATATATATATATATATATATATATATATATATATATATATATATATATATATATGAATAATGCAGATATAGCTTATGGCCGCTTTACGGAGAGACCACGGTATTTTTCATTTTTCATATCTTTTCTCCCACAATCTCTCTATCTATATCTAACTTTCACTATTTTACTCTCCTCTATATCGCTTCCTCTCCCTCTCTCTCTCTCTCTCTCTCTGTCTCTCTATCTATCTATCTATCTATCTTCCCTTATATATATATATATATATATATATATATATATATATATATGTATGTATGTATATATGTATATATATATATATATATATATATATATATATACACATATACATATATATATATATATATATATATATATATAAATATATATATATATATTCGTATGTATATATAACAAACGAAGCCTGATTCCGTACGAATGCATTCATTGAGCACACATTCTCTTTTTAAAATTTCTGCTTCAATCTTTTTCTATAAGTATATTATTCTCTCGCTCTCCTTCTCTTTTCATCTACTCTTGCATATTACCCCTTCTTTCTCTCCATCTCTATCCACAGTCTGCCTTCTCTTCTCTCCCCCTCTCTCTCCCTTTCTTTTTTTCTTTTCTGAAGCTCAATCTTGCATAAGGACGCATGCATTGAGCACCCAGGGACATTCCCCACTTTTTCTAGTTCCACCAACATTTTTTTTCCCCTGTCAAATCAGAAATTTATTGATTGAGAGATATTTTTCCGTTTTCTTTTTTCTTTCAATACACTCATACGCTCCTGAGTGCCCACATGATATCTCCTAAAGTTATCAATAAATTTCAACGAAATCCAGTTGAGTGGTGGACAAATGGCTTAGGGAGAATTAATTACATTCCGGGGCTAATCCATGCACAATTTACTTCCCATGTCGAAGTTTTGTGTCCTAAATATATGATATCACCAAAATTTCATGTCTTCCAACGCCATATTCCCATGGTCTAAACGAATTTTGAGGGAGAATGGAAAACAGAATACGGAAAAACTGATTGAATTCAGGAGTGGGTATTTGCACAATTACGTCCCCTACGTCGCAGTTTTACGTCAAAACTCAATGATGCCACCAACTTTTCTTACCTGTCTGTAAGATATCTCTAAAGGTTACAAATGATTCTCATTCAGATTTTATTGAAATGACAAAAGAAAAACCGAATAAAATTTGGGGCAGATCCATGAAAAAAAATACCTCACCTACATTGTGGTTTAACGCCCAGACCTCATACAATCGTCAAATTATCTTCAGGTCTTCCCGCAAAATATCTCCGGGTGTCATCAATGAATTTCATTCACATTTTCTTTTCTTTTGGGTTTTTTTTTTTTTTTTGGAACTTTAGACAATGAGTTTATTGAGAACTGATCACATTTTGAAGCAGATCCATGCATAATTACCTCCCTTACGTCGTAATTCTATGTCCAAGCTACATAATATCGCCAAAATTTCATGCCTGTCCACAATTTTACTCCAAAAGATTCTGAGAACTGGAACAGGAAGTAGGAAGTAACGGAGAAATGATTGAATTTTTCGGAGTTCAATTACTTAGCCTGACAATAGCATTGTAGACGTATGCGCTCTCTGGGTGCTTCCCAGTTTTCCATTGAGATTTACTTCGTAATCTTGTCATTTCTGCTGTGTTAGTTACGATGAATGAATTCTCTTCCGTAACCATCTGAGGCAAGCATGAATGATTAAATTGTTTATCAAAGTTATTCCTTCAAGTCTAAAAACGTACGTCATTTCATGGAATATAAGCCCTCAAATACGTAGACAATTCCGTGGGTTGGAGAGAACGTTTGAAACCAATGTTAACGAAGGTAATGAAAACAAATCACTGTTAATAAGTCATGGTAACGCATGTATTCTTCAAAGTTTTACAAGTTTATTTGAAGGTTAACAAAAGTTTATTTCTACTATATCCTCGGATCTCGGAGTGTAAGAAGTTCAAAGACGGTTGGAATCATGAGATCCATATTCTCCAGACATGAGGACACGTTATCTTGCTCATTAGTTGATATTTACATAGCTGCACACCGGTTTATGCATGGATAAGTGCGTAGTTGTTCCAAAGATGATTTGTCGAAAATATGAGCAACCTCTGTCTTAAGAATAGAGAGTAATAAGTTGAATTTTAAGACGGACAATTTTGATTGACTTATAAAAACAAAGAAGTGAAAGCAACATTTCAACAACACAGAATATAAGTACATGCTTTTGTTTCTGGCAATTATTATCAATGGGAATTTTGTACCGAGCAAATACCTTTCCGGCTTTCCAATTCGATAATCCTCAGATATTCATGAAAATATCTTCGTATATGTGTGTGTTTTTTTCTTATCAGATAAGCATGATATTGTTTTTCTTTTCTTGTACGTACGCTATTGTTTTCCTTTTCATTCGATAATAATGACTAAAAGCGATTTCGATCAACAAAATAATCAACCTTATCAGGTGAACAAGAGGTTGTTTATCTTTTCAACGGTAAGTTGACTTCGGTTTGAAAGAACACAAAAATATTCAGTTGACGACGGGAGGTTCCGCTAAAAAAAATAAACAAGTAAAGTAAACAGAAAATAACTGATAAGGACCTTTTATTTCACGAATTTCCCATCGACACCATTTAAGTATTGTTTGTTTTGATAGGCCACGTTCTTTTGTTTAGACGCGTTTTAATCCTGGTCTATTCTGAATAGCGAGATGTGAATTCAAGGAGGGTGGCAAAGCTGGAAAACTGGGGAATGACAGGTCACAGAGGACATTTATGTCCGATATAAGTTTCACTTTTGTATTACTCAGTCATGTATACTTTTCTTTGTTACAAATATTAGAACGATAAGCCTGACCGCTAAGAGAAAGTCCTTTTCTTGAACTTGAATAGTATTATCCCCAAGTTCAGCCGTGTTCTAAGTTAGATCAAGGTTTCTATGTGGCCTTCCCAGGGGTTCAGCAAAACGAAGTGACATTTTTGTGATAAACTTCATAATTATTCGTTACATAAACATTTTTTTCTCCGCTGCTTTTACATGACTATATTCTATTTCTCTATATAAGATTAATGCATTCTTTCATAATGTTTATTTTTCCTCCATAAGCTTCATTCTGACACCCGTTCGTCTATTTTCTATCCAGATTTATTTACGGTGTCCGTTCACTTAGTCTAAACCTAGATTGTCGACTCCCAAATCGTCTAAACTATTATATATATTAAATCTAAATTTGTCAACGATTTTGTGTAAAAAATATTGGAAATTGCAGAATTAATAATATTTTTTTAAATACTCAGGATATTACTATTTTTTTTTTAAATATTTTATCACGTTCAGGAACTGGGAATAACAGAATCATTTTTTTCCAATATATCGAGTGAATCATTTTTTCGATTCTTATATTTTTAAAGCAATGTTATTTATTAAAAATGGTATTATTTAATTGTCATAACATGTGTGTTATTAAGAAGAGAGATAATCTCGTATACGTGTCTAACACTATAAACCATTTAATCCCGACTAAACTTATTAAATCCGAATTTGGGAATTTTATTTACATTTGATTTCAATGGTTAAAGTTCAATTAACTAAACAAGCATTTATTCAGAACCGATTATCTTAGATCCATCTATATGAGACGTGATAAAATTTAGATCTACTTCATATGAGTTCCTTGAACAAGAAACTGTCAACGAGATGTATTTTTCACTCAAGACAATAGAGTGAAGTACTACTTTTACTTTTTTCCGGGTTTGATCTTTTTCAAAATGTGGATGTTTTTTCGCGCGTTCACTGCTGCACGCTGATAGCTTTATACGAAATTAACAGCTGGGATTCCCAGCGTTGACAGGGATAAACAAACCCAAAATTAGGGCTCGTTCCTGCTGGATCATCGGTCCCAAAAGATCCAGCCGCACTACTTGCCTTGAGTGGGAGTGATGTGCTCCAACAGCGACCATCCGAACAAAACCAAAACCTCAAAACCCTCACATAGGAAACAACATTATACACCAGCACATATAACGTCAGAACACTCTCGACAGCCTGTTACCTCACCTATCCAGGAAACGAAATTAAAAACATCAAATGGGACATTATAGGTATCAGCGAAATGAGAGGGCCTGGAGAAGAATTAATAGAACTGAAAAGCAAACATCTTCTTTACAACTACGGAAGAGAGAAAACAGAACAAAGTGGAGTAGGCTTTCTCATCAATAAAGACCTCAAAGACAACGTGGTAGGTTTCAGAGCTGTTTGACCGCATGGCCAGCGTCACCATCCAACTCTCTAAGTAGTAAGAGCTGAACGACATCCAAGTCTACGACCCCACTTCGCAATCAACCAAAGAAGAAATAAACAACTTCTATGAATACTTGAACTCCTTACTGCAAGATATTAAAAAATACTTCAATGTCATCATGGGAGATTTCAACCCAAAGGTAAGGCAAGGAAACAAAGGCTGCGTTGGCAAGTTCGGATACAAAATATGGAACGAGAGAGGTGAAGATCTTGTGAACTTTGCAACTGCAAACGATTTCAAAATCATGAATACATTCTTCAAAAAATTATCCAATAGAAAATGAACTTGGAAGAGCCCCAACCACGAAACTAAAAATGAAATAGACTACATCCTAACGGACAAAAGCGACACCATCAAAGATAATCAAGTTCAAAACCAAGTGAACATAGGGAGTAACCTCAGAATGGTAAGATGAAAGATGCAAGTAAGCACCAATAAAGATCGCAGAAAAATGTTCCACGCCAAACTGCAACTGCTGAACGTACCAAATGAACTCATCCAAACCTTCAAGCTAGAATTGAAAAATAGATGTAAGAATCCATACCGAAGAGAACGACACCAACATCAACGAACTCCATAGCAAAGTAACGACCTCTCTAATAGAAGCTGCTACTATGTTTAAACTAAGAAACATACAAACCATTAGTAAAATCTCTGATGAAACCAGGAAACTTACTCAGAGTGCAGAAACCTTGAACCATCGACAACAACAAGGGACAAAATAGAGGAGACCGAACTAAACAAGACAATCAAAAAGGTACTAAGAGAAGACAAAAGAAGGTATACGACAACAATCATCGAAACCACTCTCGAAAAACGTCGGGGCTTTGAAGTGTTAAACAAAGCTGTCGGTATAGGACGGAAGCAAATAACTGGCATACTCGAAGAAAACGGAGACACAAGAACCGACAGAGACAGAATTGTCGATCACACCTGAAAATTCTACCAAGAAATCTACTCTTTAAGACATGGACAACAAAACAACGAACGGGATACGCAAGACGCAGACAATCAGTTTTAAAATTTCACCAAATTTACACTATGGGAGGTAAAACAAGCCACCCAACAAACAAAAAAAAAGAAAAGCTCGATGACCAGATAATACCACCATCGATCAACTCAAAAAAGCTGGTAAGATCGTCAACAAGAAACTAACTTTTCTTTTCAACTTGTGTCTAAAACAGGGTAAAGTTCCAGAAGACTGGAACAATGCTCTTACATGAAAATGGAAACCTGAAAGACCAGTAAGCCTACTCAACTGAACCAATAAATTTCTCACAAAAATCATCACCAACCGGATCACTAAAACACTAAATGGATACCAACCACGGGAAAAAAGATGGATTTAGAAGAATCACTCGACCATGGACCATCTCCATTCAATAAATCAGCTGGAAAAAAAGTAGTTGAATACAAAATGCCACTCACTGTAACATTTGTAGACCTCAAGAAGGCATACAACTCTGCAAATCCCCATGGTCATGAATGCTATCACTCTATAAAATGTAGACCCTGTATACATCAGAGTACTGCAACCTATATACAGTCACAGCAACTCCTTCATCTCGTATCATAAAGGCTCTGAATCCTTCCAGCTCCAAAAAGGAGTAAGACAAGGTGATACCAGCTCATCCAAACTCTTTACGGCCTGCCTCAAGATGATCTTCCAAAACCTCGACTGTGAGAATAAAGGAATCAAAATAGACGGCAGAGTTGCAGACGACAGGGCAGAGAACCCACATGAGCTCCAACTAATGCTAGATGACATAAATGAAGAAAGCCAGAAAGTATCCCTATACATGAACTTCAGTAAATCAAAAATCACGTGCGACAATCACATTGAGAATAAGGACATAACCGTCAAGATAGAAGATGCAAAACTGGAGACCACTACATCGATATAGGACAACGAATCTCAATGAAATCCACAAATGAAGATAAATTCAAGCGAAAAATCATTCTAGTATGGCAAGCATTCGGTAGAGCAAGCTCAACCTTTAAAAACAAGACGATCCCGAGAGATTATAGAATCTACTGGAAAACTTGAATGGCAACGAACCAGTCATGTTGCAAGAATGACAGACAACCGGTGGACATCACGACACACAATATGGATCCCCAGAGATCATAAGCGAAACTAAAGCCGGTAAAACACAAGATAGAGAGATGAACTAGACAAATTCAGTGAGTAATGACTCTGCAACGTCCACGATAGAGAGATGTGGCCAATCCTGGGGAAAGTCTATATCCAACGACGGACGATTAAAGATATTGATGAATGCTTAACAGTATGCGGGAGTGTGTATGGGCTGGCCTGAGGTATGTGAGATGTTGTTCTATCCGCGGGCAACGATGGGAATCCCTGCTAGTGTAAACATATGTAGTGTACTGTAGATTTGTGTAGAAAAGGAAAAGTTTTGTTTGTTTTGGGTTTTTTTGTAGGAGTTCTGTTGAAAATTCAATTACCGGAAAGAATCCCCCGAGTAGTTACAGTTTGAAGATGGCAGCAGTTTTATTATCGATTTTGACTTGTCTTTACCTTCATCCTAACTTTCAGTTGCGTTTTATCACAAGTTTGACCCATATTCTTGCTATATGAATGTTCTTCTGTTTACTCATTGGTTGTGCATAAATAATGCATGCTTTAGACTTTGGGGTGCAATCTGTTACAGCTCGGCAGCCATTGAGGATATTATGACCATTGCTAATTTGATATACGGTACCAAGCCATATCAGGCTTGAAAGAAAATGCAGGAAAAAAAAAATGATTAAAACTTTGCATCACTTTCTAAGCACCTGAAATGCTTCTGCGAGAAGAGAAAGAAAATAATTGTTAGGTACAAAAACGACCTATTACTACTCTTTCTGCTATAGTTTTTTTTTTGTTTGTTTTTCTTTTTTCTTATCTTTAGATATTCACAGAGTTTTTCCACCAAGTTATGTTCGAGGGTTGAAATGTAGTCTTACACATATTTTATTAATGTAAATATATATTGGAAGTTCTAAAATTAGATATAATCATCTATCCATCTATCAGTAGAAAAATCGATCGAGCCGGCCTGAGGGCTTTCCACGGTCCCAATCTACAGAGAGGATGCCAGGCCATGATGTATACTAGTGCTTCTTCAAGTGGTGAATGATTCAACCAATGCTGAATGATACTATTTTTGGGGTGAATGAAATTATTGGCGCGAATGAAGAGTGAATAAAGCATAGAAGATGGATGACTTAATTTAGTCAGATATTCGCCGTATATTTCAGTTGAGACGACACTTTACAGAACAGCCGCCGAAATGAGGTCGTCTTATAGGCCAGACACAAAAACGATGACTAAACATTGAGTTAAAACCATGTTGGATTGAAATTGGAGTCTCGTCCTATCAGCCGGCCGCTTCATCCACTGAAACATATGGTATATTTTTTCTATACTTGAAAAAGTAACTTCTGCGGTTAGACATTCCGTCTAAAGTTTTTCTTCACTCCTAATTTCTTTTAGATATTTCCATGTTTGCTCAAGAGATATTAACAAGAAATGAGTAACCGCATTTCACAGCAGATCCTGAAAAATCTGCCCCCATCACCATTTCAGCTCACAAAAGTCAAGCTGTAATAAAGGGTTCGTCAACCCTCAAAACATTTTTTCTGAAAAATACTCAGCTAATTACAGGGTGCGTCTGACCACTAATAGCGTCTTATCAGCAGAATGAATGAATTGATTTACTTAGATATTCACCGTATATTTAAGTGAAGACGACGCTTCATTTTTTTATATGAATTGTGATTTGTGCTTTTTGATACCTGTCTGGTCTCCGAGCAATCACACCAACAAGCTGAATGCAGTCACCGACGATGCCGTCCGCACCGTTTCAGGGGCCAAGTGGCCTATTCCGTCTTATATGTTTCTGATCCTTGATAGCATTCCCCCTCCAGTCATCAGGCGGAAATATCAGACATTCAAGCTAGCTAAGAATTCTTTTGGACCAAATAGCTTTAGACCCATCTCCCCCGTCACAAGAATATACCACCCAAAGTTTGAAAAGAGACCACTATCTCTCCTCCGTGGAGAACCCCCTACCAAATCCTAGTCCCGGTTGAATTATGGACCAATGGAAACAGCAATGGTCAGAGGTGCTATCATCTGCACAATTGCATTGCAGGATCGGCCATATTCCTCCAAGGCATAACTTCTTGCGCAAGGTATGGATCAACTTGAGCCGCGTAAAATCAGGCTGTGTGAAAACAAGGTCGCACCTATACATAATTTTTTTTTTAAAGTGATGCCTGCGTAAACTGTTTGAAGCAAACCCTGGTGCACATCTTGACCCTAAGTCTGATTCTAAAGCCCTGTGGTGAAACTACTGTCAAGTCACTGGACGATGCAACCATTGGTTGCTTGATGGGCCTTGACATATGACCTGCATGAGCCTATGCTTTTATAGAAATAAAACTTTATAAATACATGCAATCATATGTATGATGCATAGATATGAATATGTGCAAGAATGAGTCTGGGAATATGTATACCTGCAATTTTTCTTTTACGGGTTTTGTCGGTATCGAATTGGATTTTCTGAAAGTTGTACACTGCTTTGTTTGATAGCAGTATTTCCCATTTTTGTTGACTAGGCTCACTAATGCGGCATCCACGTTGAAACTTCTGTCTCTTTTCAAATAGAGAATTTTTTTTTGCTGATAAAATACTTTAGGGGTTGCGTCTCTGGCTTTTCATTCCATAGCGAGATTTATAAGCTTTTTAGATTTTAGATAAGCAAATAACCTCCGGCTGAGGTCGATAATAAGATACATTAAACCCAAGGGAAAAGCAAACATAAAAGGAGAGATGAAGATTAACGTGTAGGCGGTAGCTCTACGGTGTATATGCAAAAGTAAATCCAGTTTTAAATACCAACTTATGATTAAAATATTTGCACGGGTTCTCGCTCAAAACAGACTTGATAATTAAAATTCAGATTAATTTTCAACTGATTTTATGGCTATTCTCAGTCACAGATACATACCCTTTCGATCATTTCTCAGTATATGATTTCTTGGAAGTGCATGGCATAATTAACATCGCATATAATTTTCATCCTTGGGGACTGAGTGACAGCAAGTCTCCTTAAATCTTCTACAGCTTCTTCAGTACTGCGTTATAATCCATACACAGTTTCAGCTCTTCCATAGATTTCCATCTGATTCAAAATCCCCTTTTTTTTTTCATTTCCATCACTCTTTTATTTACATCATCAATATTTATATCATCAGAAGAAATATCCTATGATGTAGTACATCGTAGTGGCACCTCCATGGCATTCCATGAAGCCCCTGCCCTCTCCAATTAACTAGTGCTGAGTGGGACTAGTGTACCTGAAGCAAATAAGAATCCTAACCTGACCGAATAAGACGGATGGATTCATGATTCATTCAAACAAACGAATTCCGCTAAACTTTCATGAGCATTGAAAGATAAATTGATATCCGTAGTCTATTGCGACAAGCGGAAAGTAAGCGACCAGTTTAGTATTTGAGTCACATTGTTATGAGAACGGCTCTCTCAAAACTGTAAATTGCCGAGAAGGTTCGAAGCAATATAGATATATTCTAGTGGTACCACGCTCTGAAAAATGTATAAAAATTCTCACAACAGACGAAGTTCCGGGTTATTATTATTATTATTATTATTATTATTATTATTATTATTATTATTATTATTATTATCAGTAGTAGTAGTAGTAATAGTAGCGATTCTTTATTTTCGATGTTAGAAGTAGTTGTCACATTTGACAGCTAGCCAATTCCATTCGCCTCAGGTATCAAGCACGCATCTTATGATTCATGTTGTTCTAAGTAAACAGGTATTCCGTAACAACGTAAGCTCTAACTTATCGAAACGCTGGAGTTCCAGCCAGTAATAGCTCCAAGTGCACCGATTACAACAGGCATCACTTTCACCATTCTGCACTTTCCAAAAGTCTTCATACTTCACCGCCTTCTCAATCTCCCTCTCCCATATCCTGGTGTCAATAGGCATGCTATGTCAATTATGGTGCACTCTCGTTTCACTTTATCATGAATGACAATGTCTGGTCTGATATGTTCGATTTGCTTATCAAGTTGGATTGAAAAGTCCCATAACATTTTAATGTTATTGTTGTTGAGGACTGGTTCTAGACAGCGGTTGTACCATTTTTTTTTTCTGTACACTGGAATCCAAACTTTTGACAAAGTCTCCGGAGTCCTGCCTGTCCTATCTTGTCGTGTCTCTATCCCTAGTAATATTTTTGGGCGAACTATTTACATTCCGAAGTAATATGGCTAATGGTCTCTCCACATTGGTGACACATCTTGTTTGTCTATCCAGTTCTTTATGGAGTTGGTTTCCTGATCCTCGGCTTTCATTATGAGTCCCTCCGTCGCTTGTTTCTGCCCTCCGTTCCTAAGTCACGTCCAGGATTTCTTATTAGTTAACTCTTGAGGGGCTGTGCGGAATTGTCCGTGTAGTAACTTCTTCTTCTTCTTCTTCTTCTTCTTCTTCTTCTTCTTCTTCTTCTTCTTCTCCTTCTCCTTCTTCTTCTTCTTCTTCTTCTTCTTCTTCTTCTTCTTCTTCTTCTTCTTCTTCTTCTTCTTCTTCTTCTTCTTCTTCTTCTTCTTGCCACTGTTAATACCCGAGGTTGTACATCTTACATTCCCAATACTCTCTTCAGTATTCGTGCAGTCCCCAGTAGTGCTGTGGTCTGTATAGTTTCTATTCTTCCTCTTATTCCCAGTTCCTCCTATCTCGCTTTCAGTGTCTTTGGTACAATTCTGAGTGCACCTACTACTACTGGTACTACCCTGACTTTTATGTTCCACACCTTCTCAAGTTCCCCTATTATTTAGTTCTGTTTGGTATTTTTTTATGGGTCGAAAATAAATGAAAACCAAACTTTGTTCTTTATCTTCATTGTGCAGTTTGTCGATTCTTCTATTATTTAAAGGACTTTGCCGAAAAATAATCGACTAAAGTCAATGAATGGGACCCAGGCGGAATATGATTCAATACAAAACAATGCCAATGGCTGATACAACATAATTCAATTCGTGCTCTGTTGATTAAATTAACTGAAACAAGGTTTACTATAGTATTGTTGTTGCCACTGCTGCTGCTGCTGCTGCTGATGATGATGATGGGTTTATTGCTTTCTTTTTGTGTGCACGTTTTCTTTGTTTTCAATTAGTACAAGGTGAACGCACTTTTTATAGTTTTTTTTTCTTTTACATGAACAGCTTCAACTAGATTGGGAGAATGATTGGAAATATCATTCCCTGATTACCGCCATTATCACCCCCAACTTTATCGGTATTACTACTGTAGTAATTAACTTTTCACACCAGTAGTAACCAGTGGCTTTCATTGGAGACCAATTGACCGCATGTCTCTTTACTGTTCCAGTGGCCCATATAATATCATAGGATTTCATTTTTTTCCAGTCACTTGGCAAGGCTCTTTGAAAAATCACAAGCCTTCCCACATTGATGGGCCCAACTTTGGCCTACATGCTCCATAGTTTTTTTGTTGTTTTTTTAGTTTTCTCGCCAGGTCTAGATATTTTTACAGTTTTTTTCTCTTTCTTCCATTTTTACTCTGAGGTCTGCTGAAGCCATGACATGAACGACTGTGACTATCGAAGATTGAGAAGGGTATTTTCCTTTCCTTTATATATATTTGCGTGTGTTATTGTATTCCAGTGCACCTGAACGTACAGTTTTGTCTACAGATTTAAAAATTAGCATCAGTACTCCAATAATGCCCCGCTGAAAGTATTTTTATTCGATCTATTTTTTTTTTTGGGGGGGGAAAAAAAAAGTTTCTTTTTCAATATTTTTGTGTCTCATTTTGACGGGTTCATTATCAACATCGAGATTCTTCAGAATTTAGGTGTTTCTAGATGGTTTTTTTTTTTTGTTCTCCCTTAGATGTTTCCCTATGGAAAACGCTATTGTCATGAATGAAATTTATTTCGTCCATATTTCTTCTTCGGTGGATTTTTTTTTTTTTACATGACTTCAAATTTTGACACTACAGTTTTTCACTTATTGACTGTGATGGCGAGTCTGATATCATCATCATCATCATCATCACCATCATCATCATCATAATTATTATTATTATTATTATTATTATTATTATTATTATTATTATTATTATTATTATTATTATTATTATTATTATTATTATTATTATTATTGCATTCGACTGGCTATACCAGATTCTTGGGGTTCATCACTGGGGATTTGATAACAGCAAGTCTCTTCAAATCTTCAGCACCTTTTACAGTATTTCTTTATTTTGATCTACAATTACGAGATATTCCATCTCTCTTGCCTAGTGTCCTCTACTTAACCATGTTAAAACATTTCATCTGTGTTATTTTCTGCATTTTGACTCTTTTTTCCCCATTTTTCTTTGCATCATCTATTGTATTATTATTAATTCTATCAATGATATCAGCCCTGATATTGCATAGTCTGGTACTAGGCCATCAGTATTTGCTTTGGAAGTCTCCTAACAAAGAACATTGTAGCGATATCTATTGCAGGAAAGGTAACAATCACTATTTTTTAGTTGCAGAAATACTTGCCCTCACGGGAATCTTAAAAAAGGAACTTATTCAATTTCCCTCACTTCTTTTTAACCTTACCTGTGAAATTTTCATTTTTAATTCAATTCCCGGACGAAAACATCAAACCAAGACAATCAATAAAACTTGAAATCACGACCTTCGTTTGGCAACTCTTTTACCGACTGGGCCACATATCTTCGAAAATTTTATGTTAGAAATAAATATTTATACATTTATACTGGAATATAAAAAATGTTTTTTTTTTTATCATTCTTATTTATCATACGTACAATACAAAAGTTGCAGTCATTATCTACAGACAGAATAGAGTTGAACCCCGGAGTAGCCATGTTATTTTCATTGTTATTTCATCAGCATACTGTAAAGGCGTATTTTCATTTATCATTTTTATTTTCCATATGATTATCATCATATTTACGTTTACAATAAGCGTTGTGTGCGTTTCTTATTTTCGTCAATAATTTTTCAGAAAATATTCATCATGAATAAAATATCTATAGTGGTCATAATCACTAATCATGCTGATGATAAAAGAACTGAATGATTGAATATTTACCCTCAGAAGAGAATTAAAAAAAAGGTGGAATAATAGAAACGTATTTCTTTTTAAAAGCAGAGAATCAGATTTTCTACAAATACCGATTTGGAATAAATATATTAGAACAAACCATATTATGATTGGCATTAGGAAGGCACAAGAGTAAACGCCACAGGTGGACGAAGCTGCCCATCGTATAATACGCACGTCAAATCATCTCTTGAGGAATACAATCACTCACATGACTTGGTTTGAATTGATTTGAGCAGAAAGCTGGTAGGTAACCATGTAGACCAACTGTATACATACGAGCGGGGACCTTTCTTTGGGATTTTTTTTAAGGGAAAATCCATTGGATTTTTTTAATTCAAATGGATCATCTGATTCGGGGTGTAAGAAGTTCTCTCAGTTTGCTTAGGTCGCTATTCCTGCATACCACGAAGTGCAATTGAATGAGAGTGAAAAGCTATAAAAATATAAGGACCTTGCCAGAGAATAGGAAAAAAAAAAGAAATATGGACCGTGACGGTGACTATTGTATGCATCACAATCGTTGACAGTCCATGAAAGCCTTTCATAGTGAAAAACAGAAAATCTGACGAAGATCTGAAACCATCCGCCAGAAATTATCATTCAAATCAGCTAGAATACGGAGAAGAATTCTAGAGTATTGAGGAGGCTTGCTGTCACTTGATCTGCTGCGAAATCCACCTGATTCAAGTGGGATGACAACTTGACAAGTGAAATATATCATTATTACTATCATTATACTACTTATACGCTTGTTACGTTTACGGTCTATGCGCTCTCATTGGTGTGTTGGTAAAGAAAATTGACCAATGACGAGAGAGATTTTTGGAAAGCGGAAATTTGTGTGAGAATGTTTTGTGAAACAGATCCCCTTTGTTCGTTTCTTTCTTACGTTATGGAATTACAAGTTAGATTATCTTGGTTTGATTTGGTTTGTAAACCAGCTTAGTTTTTTTTTTAATGAAAATATATAACCTATTTCTTCACCATTAATTATATGAATAAAATTATCACTTATTTCACAAAAAAATCACGTGATCACTATAATGTATGAAAATTAAAATATTACTTGAGACATTTGAAATATTAGCTATAGTATACGTGTAAATCAAATAAATTAAGTATTACTGGTTTTATTTAGAAAAAAGAGGGATGAAAAGGTTTTCAGTAGTTCACTGAAGGGGTTGGAAGAGAGTGGGTTTACTGAGGTGGTATTATAAGAGGGTTGGTCTAGGATTGAGAAAAGAAAGTTACGTAGTTTGCTGGGTGCGTAGGGAGAGAAGGAGAGAAAGAAAAGAAATTAGGTACTTCCATAAGTAAGCAAGTAAGGATACCTGCATAACGTGAAGACAAAATCATGGACCGGCAATGGAGACTGGGAAGGATGAGGTAGGGAATGAGTCTTTTGGTGAGATAATTCTAAGTAGTCAATACCTGTGGAATTTCCATGGTTTCAGCAAGTCATTATTATCATTATTATTCGGAGCAGACAAAGCAGAAAATAGGGTTTGGAAAATAATGAAGATAGAAGGGAAGATAAAGAAAAAGCCACGATGAAGATGTGGATGATAATCTTAAATGAAATTATGCATTGCAGATATAATATGAATTTACCATGGTAACAATATTGGGTGACCCAAAATTTTCATTCTGATTTTGTTTTTAGTTGGCATTAGGATTGCTTAGTTCTCACTAACTCATTCAAAAAATCTCTTTTGATTTTATTGTAACAGTTTATCATATCAGCATGCATTTTTTTAAAAAATAAATTTGATGTAGTTTTTTTTAATGATTCAAACATTGGAGATATAAGATGAATATTTTTTTATAAATCATTCTTTTTGAGATGGCATTAGGATTGTTTGGTTTTCCTTTAGTGATTCAAAAAGATCTCTTTTGATTTCACTATAACAGCTATCATATCAGTAGGCATTTTTTTTAAAATAAATTTGATAAATTTTCATTTATTGATTCTAACATTGGAGATAGAAGTAAATGAATAGTTTTTAATGAATTATTCTTTTTGAGTTTAAGAAACGTAACAATGGTAACTCAAATGCAATAAAATTAGGATTAGTGAAGTTTATCAAGAAGGTACTATTAATTGATTAAATGAATCCAAAGTGATTTGCAACGTTCGATGATGCACCTCGTTCGGGTAGAACTCATAGATCGTAAGCAATCAAGTCAAGTCATTGCTCGGGCATTATCAGGATTATTCGACGCCGCAGATCCCCCAGCATATTCAAAATATACAAAATCAAGCTTTGAAAACCATTTGCACCGGTTTGGTGACGTTAGTCCGTTTGATGTGTATTCTTCACCTTTATTGAGCGAAAAGAGCTCTTAGTGTCGTATTTTTGTGTGCGATTTGCTACTTAAACGTATCGAAAAGATTCCGTTTTTTTAACAACTTGAGTGTTGAAAATCTGATGTTTTAAAAGATCGTGAACGTGTGGCAAGCAAAATGTACTCATCCAAATAAGAGGATGCTGTGAAAATTAAATGTATTCTTTACTATGAGCTTTTTCCGGGGAAACCAATTGATTCGGACAGGTACTGCTCCCAATTAAATCAATTGAAGGCAGTAATCTGCGAAAAGCATCCGGTTTTATTTTACTAAAAGGTTAATGTTAGATTGCATGATTATTTGGTAATCGAGCGAAATCTGCCACAGCTACGAAGAGAAGTTTTCACCCATCTGTCGTATTCAAAAGATATTGTACCGACAATTTATTCCGACCTCTGAAGAATTCTCCTACTGAAAAAAAAATCAATTTCTCGGAAGACTGAAAAAGTCACCCAGAGCAGTTCTTTGCCCGGAAAGATAAATATTATGGGGGAACGTAATTATGAAGTTTCCCGTAAGATAACTGAAGATAGTGAAACTTAATTATCAAAAAATAACGAAGTTAATGTCGAAAATTGGAACAAAAATGTATTTCATTTTTACTTAATAAGTTGCGAGAACATTTTAGTTACCAAATGAAAAATTTAAAAAAATAACAATGATGAAAATAATTATAAGAAATTAATCGTGAAACTGATAAGACTAATATTATCAATCGTCGAATTAGTCATGGTAGTAGACGTGATAATAGAGACATCACGATTAATCATGGTGGTCATCAGCACCATCATCATAAATATCATGGTTTCATCACCGATTTAACGGATTTTGGCATTGTATTTGTACATGACGAAATAGACACGTGTTCTGTCGGCACAATAGGATAACCAACTGTGAACTTCTGAAGAGACACTCGGCGAACAATGGCAGCTCCTACGGTTTCGCTCAACCCGTTAACAATACTACATCGACAAGGTCTGCTGATTCGTAAGGTTATATAAACAGCTCATAAAATTCGTGCCTTTTTTCTGCGAAGGCAAAAAGACCACCTCAACCCAAATACATCAGCGTTACGTTTCAGACAAAGCCTGGTTCATTCTTTATTGACTTGTGCAAGGTCCGGGGATTCGCTTGTTCGAACTTCCGACTTGGAGTGCTGAGTTCGGAAGTGGGGAAGGCGGCTTGGTAATGAAGCGATACAACAAACACCAAGTCGTCGGTAGGGTGTGGTCTTGCCTCCACCCACCCGCAACCGCTCTATATCGAGACTAGACCGAGTAACGGTTTTGTGAGCCGGTTTCAATTAGACATTTCCGCTTGGTAAATTGAACTTTGAGTTGGCGTATTATGTCGAATTGGATTCCGGTTTTAGAGTGCTTGTTCTATTTTATTTTTGTGCAATCACTTAGCGGCATTGCCAAAATATTTTCGATGTCCAAAGCAAACCGAAACCAGACTCTGAAAAACGTGTGAGTAATCGTCGAAAAGAATTGTCCAGTAGAAGGGTGAACAAATGATACTTCATATTTGTGATTACAGTATGTGTTCAAGCCCAGCTAAATGCCGTGCGGATTTTCAAAGACAGGCCCACTCTACCGCATTAAAAGCAATCAGTTTTTTTTATATAAGTGTATGCACACTTACACGCATATATATATATATATATATATATACATATATATATATATATGATATATATATATATGATATATATATATGATATATGAGATATATATATATATATATATATATATATATATATATATATATATATATATATTCATACGTGCACACATACATACATATAGATAGATACATACATAGGCTTATGTATCCATTTAGAAAATTCGTAAATGAGAGGATATTTACTTGGTCGCACTAATTACGGCACAAGGCTAAATGGACGAAACGAGATACGAAGATTAAACTGCGCCAATCTTAAAGGTAACAAAGACCTGACTTCCTTGAACACCGGTATTCAATTTTTTATTTTTATTTTCACCCAGGTTTGAACACCAATGAGATGTCCCTGTGTGTACATCTACAAATTAACTGAATCAATCATTGGAAGATTTTTTTTTTGTAAAATTTAAATTCTAATATTCGCAATATGAGTCAATGTTTATTAAAGTCATTTCATGATTTAAGGCTAATCTCCGTGGTAATATCATACCTGTAATATTTCTTCCATCATTAACGTGATTCTTTCTACAAAAAGATTTACGAAGGTTCCCAAGATTTGTTTTCTCAAGAATACCAAGGTATACATAATATTCATATAACAGTACTCGCACTGACGACATACGATATTATACAGGTATTTTATTACCGTAGATTCTGGTAATATTGATGGGGACCTTTCCCCCAAAGTCTAACCTACTTTACTTGCGAACGATCGGCTACACAAGCTAGTTAACCATCATTTTAAGGAAGAAGATCCAAGAACACACACACACACACATATATATATATATATATATATATATATATATATATATATATATATATATATATATATATAATATATATATATATGAATGCGTTATTCTTATTGGAAACCCTATATGATTGGCATTGTGTTATTCCACAGTGAATGTGTCAGTTGGCCTAAACATCGTAAATAGAATAAACAATAGAAGAAATGAGCTGCTGAAGGAATCAAACCTCCATTCAACACATGAGGCCGTCGTGACGTAACGCCAGTCTTACCTCTGACCACTGAGCAAAACAGCCAGCTGTCAGAGGCTCCAAAAACTGCTTCATACCCTAATTTAGTTTACTTCATTCACTGTCCATATCTGCTGTATTGTTTCTCAACGCAGACAATTATTTTATAGAGAAATGTATTTGGGGTACGAAGCAGTTATTTTGGCTGCCGACTTACCGGATGGCTATTTAGCTAAGTGATGGGAGCGGTATTGTATCACATCGACCCATATATGACACCGGTTCGATTCTTGCAGCAGCCCATTTCTTTAATTCCATTTACGTTGTCTGACGCATTCAATAATAATAACAGGGTATCATTTCAAATAGAGTTTCTAATAAAATTATCTATATATATAAATATATACATATGTTAAGAAAGTTGACAATTTGGAAAAGAAAAGTGATTGATAAATCTCAAATTTTCTATTGGCCTAGTCGGATTTATATCGATTTTTCTCTCTCTCTCTCTCTCTCTCGCTCTCTCTCACACACACATACTCCCACACAAACACACAACTCTCCCTCTCTCTTTCACACGCACACACCCACACATACATACACACAAACACACAACTCTCTCTCTCTCTTTCACACGCACCCCCCCACACACACAAACACATATATATATATATATATATATATATATATATATATATATATGTGTGTGTGTGAGTTTGTATGGATGCATGAAAAATGGTCTCCGGTTCAAAAATAAAGAGCTTATAATAGCAGTAAAAATGGTAACTCCATTGAACCTGTCCTAATGAGATATATCTATATCCAGATGCCAAAGCCGACAACCAAAAGAACGAAACAGATTAAAAAAGATTATTACTCATATGAAATCTATAATTTTTTTTTAAAAGTTCTCATAGCGTCCCTGAGGGCGAAGGTGCGAGTCACACTGATCTACCGTCTCGGGTTACCCATCGAGATGTGGAGCAAACGCTACGGGAAGTCGAGTGGGGAACCGTAGGTTAGATAATGAAATGCACTCGGAGTTGAACAGAAGGTAGGCAGGGGAGCGATGATAAAGTCTTCAATCCTTTTCTTGTCTCTCTTCTTTTGGAATGGTTCCAAGTAGACCCGTCTTCGAAAAGTAGGAGCCAACCGTGCTCTCAGCCATCAGGAAATATCTTTCATGAAATAAGTGAAGTCGAGAGGAAGAAAATAGCATGTACGAAGAGAATGAGTAAAAAGGATAAGTGAGAAAAGGGGAATATAATCAGACCCTGCATATATATATATATATATATATATATATATATATATATATATATATATATATATATATATATGTGTGTGTGTGTGTGTGCATATAATTGTGTCATCCACAGACAGCTGTTTCGTGGTATTACAACTCTTCTGTGTGGCTATAGACAATCCATTATCCCATGCAGTACCACGAGGCAGGACTGAAACCTTCGCTTTAGACCCGGAGGTCGGTATCTTACCAGTGAGCTACGTAAATGAACGGTCAGTAAAGCTGAATTTAATCGATATATTTATTTAGCTTAAATTCCCAATCCACGGGGGTGCTCTATTCCTATGGAAGAGCATTGCATAAGCTTACAATGAACGAGTTACCTCACTGTGAGTATATATAAATATATATATATATATATGTGTGTGTGTGTGTGTGTGTGTGTGTGTGTGTGTGTATAGAGATAGATAGATAGATAGATAGATATAGATGTATGTACACACACACACACACACACAGAGGTGGGTGACTGTTTAACTCCAAATTCTTTTTATGTTAATGCACGGTCTATATCTGTTCTTTCAACGCAGACAGTTATGTTATCAAGAGGTGAATCAAGCAGAATGATATTAAATCGCATAATACACTCTTAGTTCCTTCGTGTGCTTAACATTTGCCAATGAATGATCGGGAGATTTCTATGATTACCTTTTGCAACGTAGACTACAATTCAATAATACTCATGGCTTTCTTTAAATCGTTTGATCTTATGCCGATCTAATGTGCCCAACTATTTATTTCTCAACGTATTACTAGGCGGCACCTTGAGACTGATCGAACATATTTTGGTTCAGCCAATCATTCAACAACATCCACAGTCTATTTTGAAGTCATTCGATTGCACGTGGCTCGATCATGAACTGCCAGATCAAGACACATGAAGTATCACCGTGCCTAAGTCAAAAGAGTTGTCACAAGCTATTCGAGATCTGATCATCTTGCTCCACAATAAGGAGCAGGGACTTACAAACATCTCTAGTCTAATAATATCTTAATTTCCACAGTCGGGGACAAAATTGGCCGATTCTAGTCACACTGTTTGACCAAAAGTCTACCTCAATCTGAGCGTCTCTTCAAATTATGGTTTCGTGCGCTTGGAAATATTCAGAAAACGAAGGTAAGGCCCAAAATAACTCTCATGAAATATTCGTAAAGATTTAGAGGAAGCCTGTAGCGTGTAAGATGACTTTAAAATGAAGGCGATTATTCTCGAACAC
>OY735200.1:62846350-62858850 GCA_963457665.1 Thysanoteuthis rhombus
GAGGATAGTGCAGCTGTATGCATCTTCAAGCACAGATCCTAGATACTCCAACAAAAGCAGATTATATATATATATATATATATATATATATATATATATATATGTGTGTGTGTGTGTGTGTGTGTGTATATATATATATGTGTGTGTGTGTGTGTATGAGAGACAGAGAGAGAGACTGCTTGTGCTTTAATTTGTAAGATAGTAGGTACAATGTACTTGTAAAAGAATATGCATACTTTTCAATCATTTACATTCTCTTATATATTTAGAATAATGGTATTTAGAATGCGCATATATTTTCTAATGTTTATATTCATTTATTTATATATCATATACCAATTAACAATTATATATATATATATATATATATATATATATATATATATATATATATATATATATATATATATATATATATATATGCAATTTACAATTTTAAATTGTCACAATATTCTTTTGTATTTATGGGGAATATCTCTCAGACAACGAATCACATCCTTTCTAGCACAGTCTCTTTCTGTCTCATCTTTCTCTCTATCTCTATCTCTCTCTCTATCGTGCACATAACACATAGATTATATTTCCCCATCTCAAATGTAATTACTACACACCCACGCACATACACAAATGCATATATATATATATATATATATATATATATATATATATATATATATATATATATGTGTGTGTGTGTGTGTGTGTATTGATAGAGCGTGTCACGAGAGAATATGCAATGTGCGTGTGAGCACGCTTATTGTTTATTGGGTAAAAACGATATTCAAATACGTAGAATAAATAATCACTTTTTGACTCAAACTCAAATGATAATTTATCAACGAAAATTAAAATGTCATTTATGTCAACATGACAACCAATTCGAATGTCTGTCTGATCGATTGAATTATCAGAAAATAGAGGAAATTTAATGTTTTCACACTATATTAGTTGCAGCAATATCGTCTTCATTTCTTTTATTAGTTGAAGTCAACCATTATCATTACTTATAATCATTAATAAGATTATCTTCTACTACTATTATTATCATTATTATTGATTTTTGACAAATCTTTCTCTCATATTAATATTTAGTTGCTTTTTGATGCTGCTCATTTTTTAGCCCAACTTGAAATTCCCTAGGTCATTGACGCTATCGATTTACAAAGTGTATACCCTGTATATGTAAGAGATTTGCCACATATATATCGTCACAGCATCTCTTTTATCAGGCTATACAAAGACTCAGAGATCGTTCGGCTCCAAAAAGGGGTAAGACAAGGTGATACCAGCACACCCAAACTCTTTGCAGCCTGCCTCGAGTTGATCTTCAGAAACGTAGACTAGGGAAACAAAAGAATCAGAAAAGACGGCGAATACCTAAGTAACTTCAGATTTGCATACCACATGATTCTTTTTGCAGAGTTCCCCAAAGACATCAAACTAATTCTAGACGAACCGAACAAAAAAAAGCAAGAAAGTTGGCTTTCGCATAAACTTCAGCAAAACAAAGGTCATATACAACTAAGATTTCAAAAATAAATACTCAACAATCAAAACGCAGAGCTGGAGAAATTACACCAAAAGAAAAAAATCAAGCGAAGAATCAATTTGGGTTGACAAGCTTTCAGAAGAGTAAACTCAACATTCAAGAACAAAAAAAATCCCATTAGTTGTAAAAGGAATATATAACCAATGCACCCTCCCAATAGTCACCTATGGAGCTGAAACATGGAACCTAACCAAGAGACTGGCCGCCAAACTGAAAACCATGCAACATGCCCACGAGGGAATCATACTCAATATCAAATCGAGAGACTACAAGACAGCAGTGTATATTAGCAAAAACCGGAGTTCGAGACATCATAGAAACCATTAAGAAACTCAAATGGCAATGGGCTGGTGATGTTGCAAGGATGGCAGACAATCAATGGACTTACAATATGGATCCCAAAAGATCAAATGCAGAACCGATGCCGGCAGAATATGATACGGTGAGACAGGTTCAGAAAATATTAGATCTGCAACGCCCATTTTAGAGAGGTGTGGCTAATCATGGGGAATTCCAATGTCCGACGATGGACGATAAAAGACTGATGATATAATAAAAAGCAATTAAACATTAAGGTGAAAGGAAAGACTAGCCAAAACTATATATATATATATTGGCCACAGCGTTTCTTTCTGTTTTTCTGTCCGTAACAATGGACTGTTGCACTCAAACGTTAGAATTATGCAGATGAAAATATCTCTACCAGCCATTTGAAACGATAGGTTATTCCACTGAAACGAGTTCAGCATTTCCTAAGAGAAAATTCAAAAATACCTGTTTTTTCACTAGTTAATAATAATGATAATAATAATAATAATAATAATAATAATAATAATAATAATAATAATAATAATGGAACTGAAGATGTTGAACATGAAAGTCAGGCTAGTACCAGTAATAATAGGCAGACTCGGATCTGTCTTAAAGACACTGAGGGCGAGATCGAAGGAACTCGGAATAATTGGAAGTATTGCGACTGTACGGACCACAGCACAGCTAGGAACTGCACAGATACCGAGGAAAGTACAAGAAATATAAGATCTACGATCCACAATGTTAGCAGTTGCCTAACAGAGGAGGAGGGGAAAAAACACACTCAAATGGTAGTGGAGGTGTGAACCACAGCACTGGTGTGATAGACGAGGGAGAGATGAGATGAGGGCTGAAGACGTGAGGAGACTTATTGTCACTCAGCCTTCAGCGATGACCACAGGGCAACCGGTGTGAAACTGTAAACCACAGTATTGCTGTGGACTATGAGAGTGTGGATAGAAGGACTGGAGACTCGAGAAGACTTGCTGTCACTCAACGTCCAGCAGTAACCACCAGGCAACTGGTGTGAGATTGCAAATAATAATAACAACAATGATAAAAAAATAATGATGATGATGATGATGATGGTGGTGGTGGTGGTGGTGGTGGTGGTGGTGGTGGTGGTGGTGGTGATGAATTTTGAATATTCTACACATAAACTAAATGAAAATCTTCCTTTTCTTTCTCTTCAAGGGGAAGGGTGGGACATTTCTATGACTTGAAATCGATTTGAGCAAACTTTAAAGATCAAGACAGAAATATCTTCATAATGAAAGAACACCAGCAAATATAGGCCGTTTAATTTGCACTTTCACGGCTAAAATGAAAAGAAATACGGACTCTGTGTTTTGTTATTAAGGCATAAGAAAACAAAAACAAAAGCAAAACAGAAATCTGTTGCTGCTTTCCGGTTTTCTCTTTCTTTTAATCTTTAATAGACTTCCCTCATAAATATGGATCAAACAGAATAAAATGAACCAATAAAGATGTCCGACTTTGATTTTTGTTTTTTTTGCTGAGGCAGTCCATACAGGATTCTCTGATTATTCATCTATACGTATGTTTTTTTTTTCTGTTTTGTTTTGTTTTTCACTAAGCGTAGCTATATATTCACAATATAAGCCAGTCTCTGATCCAAGGCAGAAGTGCCGATTCGTACGAAAACAATCCCTTTATTTTTGACGGATACTACGCTAGTAGATAATTAAATCAGTCAAGGAAGTGGATTGTGTTTTGTTTGTTAATTCATGGCCTTTACCTGTGGCTAAAGCAATTATAAGTGGGGTGGATGATGGCTATTAGATATTATCATTTATTAACCTTTCGCCGTCGGTAGAAAAGGGGTACCGCTAAGTTACCTAGCGTAGGCGGATTAATATAACCGTCGAGTGGGAAGGGTTACATATCCCTCACCTGAACCCTCTTACTCTCCACGTGAAAAGCACATAAAAGAAAGGCCATTGAGCGCAATCAATTAAAAGCCGGACAGCGTATATTGGATAAATATGATTCGAACAACGAACAGCAAAAAATGTACAGGTATTCTCGCTAAATACGATCTGGTCTATAAGTACGGAATTCGGACTGAATTTTTCAATATTTGAGTCATAAAAATGCTAACGTTCATGAAGACTTCTAAAAGTTCTACCCAGGGCATTTATTGAAACGCTGTTTATTTTTCTCAAAAATGAAATATACGAGAGTAGATCGATAAGTCCATAACCCAATACATGGCTATTGGCAAGAATTGAGTGATTATTTTCACTGCATGACGTTCGATGTATGTAATTAATATTCATCACTGAATTGACTAAGTAGAAACATTTGTTGCGTAAAATAAAGATTTATTCATTGGTATAGCTATGCACGCGCGTATGTGTGTGTGTGTGTGTGGAGAGAGAGAAAGAGAGATATGGAGAGAATATTTGAGATGCTATCCTAATATTCGAGAAGTCTGAACAATCTGTTCATCTGTCAGTTACTGAACATCTTCTGCACCTCACACGATATTTCAGTTTTCTATTCCAATGCATCATTCAAACCAGCTTATTGCTCACTCTAGAATTGGGCAGCAATAGTTTGTTCAGGTTAAAATTCGTGATAAATCGATCCCTTTGAATAGCACCTAATACATATCATTTTCCCCCTGCAGATTCCGTCTCGGCCGAGACGTTGAAAGTTGTCCCGGATCTAGCCATCTTTCTTTTCAATTCTCGTGATGGATCCGTTTTCCATCACTAGTGACCATATTGTCTAAAAGCAACTCTTTGTTGCGTCAAGCGAGGAGAGAAAGACGAGTGTTTAATCGGTGACCGTTGTTCATTTAGGTATGTTCTCTTGGGGGACATCTTTTTTACTTTTATTTCTTTTTTTTTTTTTACTAAGGATTCCCAAGGCTTGAAAACCAACAAAAATCAACTGATTGCTCAGACAATAAAAAGTCAAATAAACTCCAAAGACGGTAAAATTATGCAAAAGATGCTATTGGGAAATGTTGCAACACACACACACACACACACACACATATATATATAAATATATATTGAGTGAAACAGTTATCGCTAATGTATATATATATATATATTGCTTTACATTAGCGATAACTGTTTAGCTCAATGGCAATAGCATTGCTACGTTGAATAGGTTACCCTACCGGTGACAGGTTCGATTCCAGCACTAGCCCCATTTTCTTTAATTGTTTATTCTATTTGCGTTGTCTAATTTGTGTGATATTATAACCGTGTAATGCCGGGAGGTCATTTCAAATTAGTTTCTATGTTACATAACTCAGTTTATAATTCATTCTGTCGGACCAAATACATCCATTTCTTAAATATACTTACATACATATATATATATATTCACTCCTACTTTTGCATAGAGTATTGTATGTAATAGACATGTGTCCACAGCTTAATTCTTATATAGTTTTGTATTTGTTTGTCTAATAACGTGGAAAGTATGTTGATGTGTGTATGTACGGTTGTATCGCTGTGTTCAGGTGCACGTATGTATCTAAGCGTGCGTATCTTAAACATGCAAGTGTGTTCTTGTCCATATGTGTTTGTACGAGTGCTTCTGATCGAATGAAATATATTTATGAATGCAATAAGTGCTACATACTTTTTCTTCAATGTGTTGATAAACTCTCATCGCAATAAGATCCGCGATAAAATCCAAACAATTTAAGTGTCCTGCAATTTAACACGTTATATTACTGACTTTCAAAAGGAACACATTTTTCATCTCCAAACCATGCAAATTAATTTGCACGCTTTAAGTTTTCAGGGCTATGAAACCCTGTGGCAGTAATAGACATATTTTGTTGGAATAATTTCACCTCATTCGGCTTATGGTGCTTCAAGTGACCAAGCAAATGACTTTTCAGTCATACTATCGAGGTGGAACGTGAAAAGAATAAGTCTCCCCTTTTTTATCTTTCAATGCATCTTTTTTCTGATATGATAAAACAAACCTGACAACAAAGAAAACTTATAATCGAAGATACAAATCTCGTAAACCATTTTAATGTCTCACACGTCATTTAGCTTTGGAAACAAAAGCGTGAAATAAACCTGCTATTTCTGGCATTACCCATTTTCCAACGACAATACATTTGACTTATTCCAGTATACTACTGTCTTGAATTAAGGGACCATGACATTACAATCAAACTAACGATGCGAATACAAAACTCACTGTTTTTCTAATATCTACATAATTTATGCTGCGGCTCCCGGTGATGATGAAGCTTGGTTTATTACAGTACGTGGCCAAATGAGGGAAACAATAGGCGCGGGCGTTTTTTTTGGGGGGGGGGCACCGGTCTTTCAAGTGGGTGGGCTGTTAAAAATCATGATCTATACATTGGCTCGAACTCCAATCACTGGTGGGGAATATGTAGCGCTTTCATGAAAAAATGTCACTGTTCTTACATTATCATATGAGTGGTTATCCCGTGATGAAAAAGTCAGATCATTACTAGTATTATGAGTTCGATCTTTTACTGGGCGCTTCCCTAGTGTTGCCTTGTATCAGACGAAGCTACGGATTTCACATGCTGATTTTTAATGCATGCACTTGGTAGATTGGTGGTACACAATCTTCCTACCTCATTTTGCTACGAGTTTTACAACGACGAGTCTAGTAAACATGAAGAGAGTGTATTTATGCCATTTCTATGAGCTAACAATATATGAGCACTAAGGTAGAATGGAAGAAACAGAAAAATCGAGAGATGACTTCGTCCAATTTAACCGACTTTATCATACTTTATTGTGGCAGATGGTGACGGCAAAGCAAACGAATTTTAGAAGTCGAGACTCTATTGTGATAACACATACAGAAAGAAAAATCGATTTGTCAACATAAAAAGCTCATACCTAAAATAATCCAACCGAGATTTCAATGATATTTTTACATAATATACATGTTGATATTGATATCAAGTGACCAAGATTGTCAACATAAATACACTCATAATTACTCAAGGTTATATGCATGTAAATGCACCTGTACCTCTATAAGTATGTTTGAGCATGCATGTTACACACATATATACACACACACACACAAATGTATGTATATTTATAATGATTTATCTATTTATAATAACAGACACACACATACATACACACACGTACACTCACGTATATATATATATATATATATATATATATATATATATATATATATATATATATATATATTGTAGAATATATATGTGTGTGCGTATGTATGTATGTATCATAAGATTGGACAGTTTATATCAGACAGAAAGTGATGATCGTAGAGACATTTTATTAAGAAACATATTTCGTCCGGCACTGGAATTAACCGAGTATCAAATTCGAATACGTAAATGAATGAAGAAATGAACATTGTGCGGGACCAGACATTGTGGACGCAGTATCATTCCGGTGTTGGACGAAATATGTTCTCTAATAAAATGTCTCTACAATTATCATATCTATCTATCTATCTATCTATCTCCCTCTCTCTCTCTCTCTCTCTCTCTCTCTCTATATATATATATATATATATATATATATATATATATATATATATATATATAGTGGAATAATGGTTTTGCTTCACACAAACATGTTTATGTCACTGCCCCTTTGAACATCTTCACGCGAATGATTCGATTTTTTTTCGGATCCTCATTTAGGACGTTACAGGGAGGGGTAATTTTCTGGGTGGGAAACTATGCTTTATTATATTTTTTCTTTTTCTTTTTTCTTGTTTACTTGGTGATCTGTGTACACCACACACACACACACACACACACGTACACACACACATACACACACATATATATATGTATATGTGTGTGTGTGTGTGTGTGTGTGTGTGTGTGTGTGTGTGTGTAATGATTATATCAAAATTGTGATTTTTCTCTTTGCAGCATTTTGTTAGCGATCTCAAACAAAAATGTCAAAAGGATTATTCAAGCAAATAGAAAAAAGATAACAATCGCCCTTTATTTTGGGCCTATTCTTTTAACGGCCCAACAAATTCGAACATGCTAAGAGGAGTTGTGGTTAACAGGCTGTTTGAGTTCAATTCACCAGAGTAACCAATGAGAAAGGCTCGAATCATTCTCTCCCGACGATATTTTCGAAAGCGCCCCCTGCCTCCTTCACAGGAATTGACGAAAAATAGAGCTTATATTGGGCCAAGGATTTTTTTTCTGGATGCGAGTAATGCATAACCCAGTACTTAACAACCATTTCCATGATATTTGAAGGAGAGATGGAGTTAAATCAAGTTAATTCGACATATCTTTCAAGATGGTATGTCTCCCCAGCAGTCCCAGGTATTGGGATCAACCATGAAATCCACTGTAACGCGCGAAAACGTCTTTTCCTCTAGCAACACACACACACACACACACACATATACATACATACATACATATACATATATATATATATATATATATGTATATATATATATATATATATATATATATATATATATATATATATATATATTATGCGGAAAAAAGCTGAAAAGTGAAATCAGCTTTCAGCGTTTGTTCAGCAGCGAAATCCTTTCACAGGAAGCGTATATCATCTTCCCCTTTTTCCAAAATGCCAGCCTCCAGTACCCCCAACACCCTAATCACTGCCCACAGACTAAAACACCATATTTACCATTTAAGGGTCTGGAAACACTCGTAAAATGTGTTTAATGGAGAATGTTTCTCCGCCTGAAGTGTATATATATACAATGTATGTTGTAATTAAACAATACTTTGTTAATGGTATTTTATACCTGTCACAAACAGTTTTCGGTAAACAAGTTAACACTTTTATGTCACATTACGCTGCAAGAGATGGATGCTGTGCGAGTGCTACCAGAGTTGATACCTGAAAACGTTTTGACTACAGTTTTGAGTTTATAGCGGAGACAACAATGGCTGCAAGGAAGCTGTTCGGTGCTATAAATTGCTTCCTTTTGCATGCATTTGCACACACACACATGCACGTTGTATGTATGGGTGTGTACTTGTGTATATATTTCAGCACTAAAAATATTGAACTAGCTAATAATTGTCGCATATTACATAAAGTAAGTAGTTTCGAATTACAACTTTTATTTTACTTATTCTAATTCAGTATCTATATATGTATTACCTGTGCGACAACGTGCGTGGAAGATACATCAGGCCATCCTCCTTATTAAGGTCACGCTGGTCAGCAATCACTCAAAGAGTTGGCCTGAGAAATAAAGCCAGTCTATTAAAACGATAGCAGAGAACCTAGAGAATCAAAATGGCGCTGGTTTTGATGAAAAGGCCTGCAGACATAAATGGAACAGGAAAAAAAACAAAAACAAAAAAATACAATATCATAACGTTGTCGTTACGTCCTCTGCGTCGGCCAAGCGAGAGACTGGGACTTAACGCCGGAAATGGCGTAGGGACGCGAGAACGGCAACCGAATGACTGACTTCACTCCATTTCCTCCCTTGGACAAATAAATTAATGTTCCTGTTGTAGTCTACGAATGCACCGATGGTCTGCAGAGGCGAAATGCTCACAATTGACAAGCACACATAAATCATTCAATTTCAAAAGAAAAGCAAATATGCGTTTTTAGTGATCCTAGAGACTAGACTATATTTCTTCCTCAAACGGGCAGCGTGAAATTTCTGTCCAAAAATGGGATTGAAGAATGGACGAATAGGAATCGAATAGCTTTTCATTCCATTTGTTAAAAAAAGGACGTGAATGTTAAATGAAAGTTTGAGGAAAGGGTAATATCAGAAAACGAGGACGGCTAATGTAAAAAATATATCGTCATCATCGTCGTCATCAGTCTTTTATCGTCTATCCTTTGACATAAACCTCCCTCAGAATTCACCACATCTCTCTATCGTGGGCGTCGCAGAGCTAGTATTTCCTGAAGCTTTTTCAAAAGCCTTTTTTTTTCATTTTCGTCTCGACATCTCATATTCTTTCGGTTTCGGCCCTGCATTCGATCCGTGAACATCCATGTTGTGAGACGTTGTCAGCGATTCTTACTACATTACCAGCCCATTGCCATTTGAGTTTTCTAATAGTTTCCTTGATGTCTCTAAATTTTCTAATGTTCTGTCTACTCTTGTGGTATCTTCATGTGATGTTGAACATGGTTTTCTCATGTGCACGTTTCATAGTTCTCAGTTTGCAAGTCTGTCTCTCGGTTAGGTTCCATTTTTCAGCTCCATAGATCACTATCGGGAGGATTCATTGGTTTTATACTCTTCTTTTTAGGACTAATTGGATTTTTCTTGTCTTAGAAGATAACTCTACCGAAGGCTTGCCATCCTAGAATGATTATTCGCTTGGTTTCTTCTTCTTTTTGGGATGTCATGGAGACTCGTTGCTCTAGACAAGTGTAGAGCATCAAAACCCTGTAATGTAAAAAAAAATCTCATTAGTGTAAAAGAAAAAAAAATTAGTTATTTTCCTCTCACCTACAACAATCCTGAAAAGGTGGAAAGAGTTCCCCCTTGCTTTTTTTCTGTGAAAGTAAAAAAAAAAATTCCCCCCTCTGATTTGACCCCTAGAAGTGAAAAAAGAATTTCCCCACGATGAAGACATCTGAAAGTGAAATAAACACGATTTTAATCATGAGAAAGGAAAAGGACCCCCCCCCACTTGATTTTGACCCTTAAAAATGAAAAATAAACATTCCATCTCCATTTTGGATTTTGACAAAGAGAATAATCTTCCCATCAATTTCAACCCTTAAAAGTGAAGAAAAAGTTCCTCTTCTATTTCAACTCTTGAAAATTAAGAAAAATCTTAAATCGAATTTCCTGTTTTAGAAAAATTATTTATAAATGAAGTGAACGGGTTTATCAGGATAGTTACATTGTAAATTATACGACAATAATATAACCACACGACATCAAAATACGAACTACATCAAAACAACACTATTCAAAGTATCTCTGTTCAAACTATAAACTGTGCGATATGAGGTATATCTCAGCTTCTTCCTACGTCAAATTTTTGTGACTGGGGATTAATTTTTTGCAAAAGAACCAAACATTCTTTCTTTCAGTTGTGTTACGTTATTAAAAAGTAAGACATCATTTTTGCATGGATTATCCCCTCTCCTGAAACATATTTTTAGGATTTTCGAAAAACTAACTAGCTAAAAACCTGGCTGGACGTCACAGTAGTAATAGAGAAAATTTTATTGTGTCTTGTTGAGTAGTTTTTGCGGTATACTGTCATATACAGAAGGACAGATGGATAAGTATTCAGTGAATTGTAATTAATATTTTTTTAACTTTTTGATAGAACAGTTTTTTGGGTTTGTTTTTTTTTTCACTCTGATATTGCAAATGTAAAGCTATTTATATAGATGAAACTGAGAAAAAACTACCAATAAGGAGTACTGAAAATCAGCAGAATAGCATGAAGGGAAATCGATCAAGATCATTGGTATCAGAACACAGTAAAGAGTACCACAGCCAATTCAAGTGGTTTGCATCCTAAAACTTTGAAGATACAATTTAAATTATACAGAGAAGAAAGATAAGATAGCATTCGATATTCAATTAGCAGAACTTTTAAATAGAATACTCATGGATCGGGACGATGGGAAGTTGGTAACGAGGCAATCTTGAATTCCGCTCTTGAGAACAACAATTAAACAATTGCGTCACAAGAATGGCAAAACACTTCTTAACGAGAAATGTTGTAACGTTCCTACCTGCGAAAAACGGAGAATGTGAAATAAACCGATTTACATATTCACTCGTGCAAAATGTTCACTGTTGTACTAAACATTTTCACGCTGAAACACATTTTTTTTAAATTTCAAATTCCTCAAGTATCAGCACTATTGCATGAAGTGGCCAATTCTCATTGGCTTGAGCTTTGCTACGCAACTGTATGAAACTAACATTGTATTTAGAATAAATGCAGATACGTTTTCTCCTGGAAGCTTTAACTAGATAGCTTCCAAATTCTCCTCACACCAATCAACATAAAATCAGAAATAGACAGAATCAAATTATTTTGGATCGAAATCCATTCGAACGTTCCTGCTCAGTACGGCGTCTGCCCGTTCCGAATGAATTTAAGAATGTCATTTCAAGTATTTTGTTCCTACCCATCTACGCAGAACAGAGATGTAAGATATCCTTCCTTTAAAACTAATTTCTCTCTGTGCACACTCAAAGATTTTGATATTTATCTCTACTTTCAGTATGCTGCTTCACACTACCTGTATCTCTTTAACATTACCTTAAAATATTTACATGGATTACTTTACATTATTTTTGTTCTGCAACTAACATGCATGAATATTTTTATTGATACTATTTTGCATATGATTATATACGTATACTTTTATTTCTATTTTGCCCGTATTTCTCTTTTATATATTCTACTGATATATTCGACTAAAGCATTAACAAAACAGTATCTAATTATTCACACTTTTACTATCCAAAAGACTCTATGTTCACACCATTATTTTTAATCATCATTTAACCCCCCCCCCCCAAAAAAAAAAACAAGATGATCCCATTAATCCTAGAAAGAAGACAATACAACCAATGCATTCTCCCGATACTCATTCGTGGAACTGAAACTCGGAACCTAACCAAGAGACAGACTCACTAACAA
>OY735200.1:62863850-62911350 GCA_963457665.1 Thysanoteuthis rhombus
AGACCTATGATAGAGGTCGATATCTGAGTCCAAATAAAAGCCGGAATTTTGAATACTGATCGTCACTGTAGGCCGCCCACACCCCGCTTTGGAAATTGGCGTAGGGCAATATCCTTCATTCCATTCGTTCTTAAATGATTGCAAATACAGTTCACGAAATATATGCAAATTAAATTTTTTGAATGGCATTGACGTCATTCTAAGTGTTTTTGATTAACCATTGCTCGTAGTTATCTGCCATTCTTGCAACATGGCCTGTCCGTTTTTCTAATAGATTCTATGATATATCGGACATCCATTTTCTCCCTGATATTCTGTGCTGTCTTGTGATCTCTCCATGTAAGATTGAGCATGAGTCTCTCATGCGCACGTTGCATGCTTCTCAGTTTGCGGTTCTATCTCTTGATAAGGTTCCATGTTTCAGCTCCATAAGTGACTATCAGGAGAATGCATTGGTTGTATACTCTTCTTATTAGGATTAATGGGATCTTCTGGTTTTTGAGAGTTGAGCTTGCTTTGCCGATGGCTTGCTATCCTAGAGAGATTCTTGATTTTTCCTTCTTTTGACGATCTGATGGAGGTTCGTTGTCCTTTGTAGATGTGGTGGTCTATTTTTCCCAGTTATATCCTTATTTTAGATGTGATTGCTGCACATTAATTTTTTTTTTTATTGAAGTTAACATGGACCCCCCCCCCCCGAGATTATGTGCGAAACTGAGGCCGGCAGAACACAAGATGGAGAGATCAACTAGACAAATTCAGAAAATACTGGCTCTGCGACGCCCATGATAAAGAATTGTTGCAGATCCTTGGGAAAGTCTATGTCCAACGACGGACAATGAAAGAATGATGATGATGATGATGATGATGATGATGATGATGATGATGATGATGATGATGATGATGATGATGATGATGATGATGATGATGCTTTCAAGATCACCCACTATTGTGACCCTCTACTTGAACGTCTCTATACTGTTACAGGTGTCTGCCGTTTCGCAAGTTCATCTCATAGACCTTAGAGATTCGATAATGTGGCCAGACTGCAGTAAGCATAGGGAATATACACTCTTGTAAATACTTAATATCGTTATCCAAACCACTTGCCTCAGTATTGTAGTCGTTTATGACGTTATTTCTAAAGGATGCAAACGATTTTTAAACTTGATTTTTATTTAAATTTTGTTCTGAAATAAAATTCACAAATTTATTACTGAAGAATAAACATCATTTTGTATTCCTAACTCATCCATATTCAGTCCCAAGATAAGCTTAGAGAATATCTACTAAATCTGTCTACCTCTGAAACAACCAGATCTGAATATTCCCTTTTACCGGATTTCGAATCGGATTTCTGCATGATCAATCGCTTATTTAACTTAATCTCATCCAAAAGAGTCGGCTTATGTCAAAGAAGGGGCCAGGTCAAGATTATTTACAGTTTAAACAGTATTTAAACATTTTTTTTATCATGAAGTATTTTGAAATACGGTTTGTTGTTGTGTGATTTATTGGGTTGGAAATGAAACTACAAAATTTATATCCAAAAATCTAATTCATTTATTTTTCTGAGTCGAGTGGTTATTTTGAATTCTTGCTATCAAGAGTTCCAGTATATTCGGAGACATTAACAGTTGTAAGTATTGTTGTCACCAAAGACCATAAATCATAAACGGACTGTGATTTGTGATATCCACTATGCTTAGCCTAACGTTACGAGGCTAAATGGGGACTATGAGATGATGTTTGCATCAAACATTTGAGTTATGTGGATACGCTCGAGAACCAACATTGTGCTGTCAACTTGAGCTTGAACACCGACTCCTAACACCGTAGGAAAAGCTGGAACTTCTAAGCCATCATGCAGGCCATCATATCGTCTAGGACAACACTACAAGTGCAGAACACCTAGTGGAGATTGAACTAACTGAAGTAGGAATGGTCTGCGAGAATACACTGCTAAACCCGAGGAGGTGATGGACATATTGTAATTTCTAATCGTGCAAGTAATTTATCGTCTGAAGAGAGCAGATCGAGGCAAAAGAGAGGCAGGTGCTCTCTCACAAACCAATATACATATGTTCATGTATTTCAAAGTGCATATAAATTGGACATGCCCATAAGCCAAAATATTACGATATACACCAAAAATAAAAAATATTTTTCATAACAACCCCAAGGAGACACCACATTGCCTCAAACCTAGGAAAGGAAAATAATAATCACATTGAAAGAATACAAAAAATAAAAAGATGAACATGAAAAAGAATTTCTTTTCAAATGAAATATTCAAACTGACCTCTTCTAGAAAAATCGCTGGTGCATTTACTTACCCTCTCTCTATATCTATCTATCTCTCTCTCTCTTTCTCTTTTTCTCTCCCCCCTCTCTCTCTCTCTCTCTATATATATATATATATATATATATATATGATAATTATAATTTTACTACGTTAGCATTTCTTTATTATTCTGGGAGTGTAACAATGCATTTAGTGAAGTAAAAAAAAAAACAGGAGTCAGGGATATCATAAAAAAAACTCAAATGGCAATGGAATGGCCATGCTACAATGAATGGCAAACAGCCGATGGACATTACAACTCACAACGTGGATCTCCAGAGATCATATGCAAAACTGTGACCGATAAAATATAAGACGTCGTGACTAGATAAACAAGCTTATAAAGTATTAGCTCTGCGACGCCCATAATAGAGAGGTCTGGTGAATCCTGAGGAAGGTTTATTTCCAACATCCGGCGCTAAAAGGATGATGATGATGATGATGATGATGATGATGATGATGATGATCCAAAGTTCTCCAGGATCTCGAGTGTTTTCAGGAAAGTTCACTGTAGACAGATATCGACTAAGCTAAGCTTAACCTTGCACAATGTTAGAAGTTATGATGAAGAGGCATCTACTGGGGATTGAATTTAACTACTGTAGTTAGCGGTCTGCAAGGCCAACCGGATATTCGTCGTTCAACACTGAGCATCCAGCATATTTCACTGCAGATATTTACTTAGATAAGTTCAGTATCACACACTACAACTATAAGAGCGCAACCGATTACAATAAAACTCGCTCAACTAGTAATAGTCTGTGATACTAACTTGCAAATCATTTATCTGTGGTGAGCGTCCAATTTAATTACATTGTATCTCTCATTTTGTTGTGTATTGGTTCGTTTAGAATAATATCTTCGTTCGTTTTTGTTGTTTGTTTTTTTTTACGGTTTTCTTCGGGTCTTTGCTCGATTAGGAAACGTTGAAATTTTATGCGAAAGTGCTGACATTTCCCTTCCTAAACCCGTTACACCAGGCACCACGTAATTTTTAGAAAGGATCATCTCTTCATAGCACATATGTCTCCCCCACAGAGCTTCTATCTATATGATCTCTGTTCAGCTCGTAACCTCCAAGTGTGTCGGGCAAATTTCGCTACCGTTTCTGAGGTCTTGTTCCAAAATTAGTGGTTTTGAGAGCCCGAAAGTCTATTCCTTTTTCAGTCAATGGTTCCTTTATGCTATCGATATCTATGCTTGCTTTTCTTAGTGAATGATTTGGAAATAATGTCCGCTGTTTCTTTTAAACGTCTTACTTTCCAATGTTGTTGCCTTTATATTTAGTTTCGTTCTGTAGGGGTTGTTGTGTCCCTATATAGCACTTATGTCACCCTACGTGCAGAAGCTCGGTAGGAGACTATATAGGCGATGGGAGTTCAAAGAACTTACAAGGGAAGGCATAGAACGTGACGTATGTATAAGACAGATTATGCGTGTTTCTTTACTTCAAGTTTCAACCTTTTCAAAATACGAGACACGCGAGAAAGACTGAAGGGTACAGCGACCGAAACGTGGTAAAAAGCGACAAAGACAAGGAGTTTATTCCAAATGATCAAATTCACAAAGCCTTATCGAAATTCAATAAAATGTACTGATTCAAAAGTTTCAAGTGCAATAATAACGATACACACAGAGCACTTCGCTGTGAGATAGTGCTTAACAATCTATTCTCGACGACTATTAGTACGGTAGTGATCTCGACTCTCAATGTGATGTGAACACTTGTGACCTCAGGTCATACAAAACTATGCTTACTTTATATCAGTGCGGTCAGGCTTTCTAATACTTTCCCGAATGCATAGTCAAATTTACACATATATTTTTGTATGCTGAAATACGTGTGCATGCGCACGCACTTGTGTGTGCGTGCCTTCGATTTACAAAAAAAGCAGTAGTTTGCTCCCAATTCGATGATTATAACTGAACTTAAAACTCAACAGAATTCCCAGAACATACGTATCTACATCTAAGTAGGCAGATAAATAGATGGATAGATATGAATAGACTGGAATATATTGATGGTGAGTGGCAAGGGTCGAGAGAAAAGGGTGTTGGTGCACCCGAGGTTCAGGTATGTAATGTGCTTATTTCATTGCGTGCGAGCCTTTTGAATTTATGACGCTACATATGTTCGCAGATGCAGCTTTCTTCATGAGAAAGAAAAAAATGCTAAGCAATAACACGGTACTTGAATAATGAAATTGTACCAGTTTAAATATTCGAACACTTGACATATTTGTTTGAGTTTCGGCATGTCTGTAATATATCCCTTACGTGTCCGTCCCTAGTACTTGTGTTTTTAAATGTACTCCTCTCTTATATATATATATATATATATATATATATATATATATATATATATATATATATATATATATATATATATATATATATATATATATATATATTCTTGTGTGCCCTGTGTTGTGCTCGCCGTGTCTGTCAAGAGAGGAAAATACCTCAAAACGTCTGTCTGGTGATCCTACTCCACAAGAAATTAGATAACCTCGACATAGGCAACTTCCACCCAATTACACAACTACCCAACATACGTAAAATATTCACAAAAATACTCACAAACTAACAGGCACTCTAAATTAAAATCAAGTACGCGAAGAGGTGGGTTTCAGAAGTAGCTATCCAACAATAGATGTACATACATTATGCAAGAACAAGGTGTTATCGAGAATCACATACAAGTCCTTCAGAAGATATACGAAAACGTCACTGTAATAATTAAACCACGTAAAGATACAAAAGAGATAAACACAAGAATATTAGTCAGACAGGTGATATAACTGACTGGGAGGGGTTGGGAATAAACATTTATGGAGTATATTTAAACCACTTGAGATACGCAGATGACGTTTTCGTGACATCAGTTACATCAGAAGAATAACAAAATATGTTGACTGATTTAAATGGTGAAAGTAGAAAAGTAGTCTTAAAGATGAACAGAATACAAAAGTAAAGTACCATAGAAAAACCACAGTAATAAAGGGCGATGCTCGAGAACAAGTTAACGAATATATCTACCGGGAATACGTCGGGTGGAAATCATTTTGAGTGAATAGAGACATATTGAAAAGCACTCTGCCGACGTGCTTAAAGTTTAAAACTTAAAATCAATACTTAGTACCAGGTATGAATTATGGATGCGAAATGTGGAGATTACCAAAACAATCTGAAAACCAACATAGATTCACACCGAGAGCCATGGAAAGAGTGATTCTAGGGATAACTTTAGGAAATAGGAAATTGTCAATATGGCTCAGAGATGACAACACATGAAGCAAAAGGCCACTGATTGGTCCCTATGGGGTAGTGAACACAGTAGGAAAAGACAAGATGCAAGATAGAGAGATGAGATAGAAAGGTTTACCTGTAATACTGTAAGATATTGGCACAATCACGATCGCCATGGGAGATTGAAAACGCCCTTTTCCCAGCAATATATATATATATATATATATATATATATATATATATATATATATATATTGTTATTATTTGCAGGTAGTTATCTATGAGTGAAGACTGCTTGATATCAGTAATAGAACATGTGAAAATGGATATACGCACGCAAATCAGTGCTTCATGTTGACTCTGAGTTTCACGTTGCTGCGATCGTCAGACAATATATATGCATAGAGAGAGAGAGGGGGGGAGAAAGAAGGAGTGGAGGGTGCGCTTGCCTCTGCGTGCGAGTGTCCGGGATAGTGGCGTATTTCCAACCGATGCTAGCGAGAGAATAAACCTTTTGATTTTTAAGCTGCAACACAATCTTATGACACATGCGTAAGTATGTGTGTGTGTGTTTATGCGTTTGGGGGAGTTTGCAAGTAAAAAATATGCAAGTGTATATGAGTATGTTTCTGAGATTTGGCAGGGGTGTACTTATTTTGGACAGCTACTCGTCTATATTTTGTTTACAGAGTTTTAATGCTGCAGAGGTTGGTAGTACAAAATAATACCCGCTCTGGTCGTATTATGCTCCATTCGAAATGATAAAACCCTCGTATGTTTGGTTTAGAAGAAATCAATTCCCTTTATTAAAAAGATTGTTAGGGGTGTACTTATTTATGGGCGATACTGTATAGTAATGTGTGTGTGCGTGCATGCTTGGTACTTTGGAGAGCATATGGCTCTGCACTGACGTTGATTTTATTGGTGTGTACGTTTGTTAATCTTGAGTATATGTACGTTCGTGTATGTCCATGGGTGTGCATTCTCTCTCTGTCTCTGTCCCTGTCTCTGTCTGTATGTTAGTACATTCATTTCTCCGGCTTACACGTACGTATGCATGTGTTTGCAGGCGCCTTCCCTCCAAATGAAATTTAAGAATTAGACTACCTACAAAAAATCGCATCGTGGGTACATAACGTATAGACAAATTAATTAACCCAGGCCCAGCCAGAGTGAAAGCCGCCTGCTTAAGACGATTACCATATCAGCATGTTACAAAACGAAGGAGCGTGACAAAGGGTATAGAGCTCAAAACAGTTTCAGAATAGATTGAGTTAAAGATTTTTTTTTTTTAAAGAAGCTCCTGGAATTCCTTTTTTTTTAATGGCGACTGTTCTAGGAAGGAAGACTCACAAGTGACAAACTTAGTCGCTCCTGTTGTGAAGAAATTTGCCAGCACCTGATGGATAGAAGCTGAGAGAGAGCCAAAGCCACTCAAACTTTAGAATTAATAAAGAATTTATTTCTATTTTTCGATTGCATATTTTGTTATTTTGACACATAAACAAATGTTATTTTTTGTGTAGGAGTTTCTCGTAGTCTATTTTAATATAATTCATGAATAAATGCATCCACAAATTTGTACTTGTGATTGAAGAAACTTTACTTGTCTACAGTCAATATTTGATCAACTGACGATATAGTCTTGTTTTGTTCTGTGAATATCTCGTTTAATCTTTAAATACGTAGAGATGAATATGAATTAAATGGGAGAAGGTAATAAATAGATGAATGCAGAACAGGAAAAGTTGACTACTGCACCTACCTAGGACAACGAATCTCTATGAAACCATCAAAATTGAAAAATCACCCTGGGATGGCAACCTTCCGGAACAGCAAAATCTCATTAGTTTCAAAAAGGAGGGTCTAAAACCAACGCATCCTTCCGATAGTCACCTATGGAGCTGAAACATCAAACCTAAACAAAAGATTGACCCTCAAACTGAGAATCATGCAACATCCATATGAGAGAATCATGCTCAACCTCACATGGAGAGATCACAAGACAGCACAGTAGTTGTCCACTTTCTCCAGCTCTGCATTTTTTATATCGATCACAGTATACTGGAAGTAAATGTTCTGTATGTGCTTCCATCATGTGAAATGTACAATATTTGTTGCCGAACAGCGTTGAGGGTATTCGACCCTACGGTACCTAAAGACTCAATGAAGAACACCCTGATGAAACATATTGTGAACATTGTTCTTTCTAAACTGTGATCGTGTGCAACAAAAGAAAATTAAAGATTTCGAATTCTTTAGATAGCTTACTGAGTTTTTATTGAAAAAATATGGATTCAGACTGTCGAATTGGAAAATGTGCTTTTACTTATATAAAGGAAAGATGTTACAAACCATGGGATTTTTGCACACACTGACGACTAGAAATTAGAGGGAATATTGATAGTGAGTAAAAAAAAAGAACTTACTTTTTTTGTATCCCTGTATGTGTCTTTTATCTTTTGTATAAGATGCAGTTATTCTTGGGTATTAGTTTTCTTAGGAGGATGGATGGAGCGGGCTGACACTATTGTTTACCTCATCCAAAACATTGGCTGGAAACTTTTCTGATATTCAAAACGCAGAGACGTTCTGAATCGCTTCAGAAAGGCTGCGAAAGTGGCGGACAGATAGAGAGACAAGCAGGGTAGCTGAACTGACCACGCATAAGATAAAACGGTCGGCAGACGTAGCCCAAAATATTCAATGCGACCACGTCTTATCCCTATTACCTTCCCTACCAGGTCTCAGCTATTGTGAGCTCACAGACATCACATCACGGAATTTTCCTATTCTGACTTTTTATGGTTTAATTCATTTCTTAGTTCCCCCATTTTCCCGATTTCATTGGAGAATCTTACTGTCACAGACACATTAGGGGCGCCCCCAGGACTTCGCAACCTGGGCGATTGTCTGTGTTCTTGGTACTGGAGACCAAGATAAATTTAGAAACCGCTTCACACACACACACATACACACACACACACACATCCCAGTCGATTGGCCCCCCTTCGCCCCCACCTTGCTACGCCACTGATTTGTATATGTTTAAAACACATTGTCACGTGGGTTCTTGGTCACGTGGATATCAAACATGACAAACATCCATCACATGGGTAAACGTTATCTAGTGAAAGCCAAAACAGCGTTTCGATGAGTTGGGGGGATTAATTCTGATTGTCTGTTGTAAGCTAGAAATTTTAATTTCTCCGGATTCATATTTTCATACTCTCATTCTAACTGAGAACAAATGATGTTCTTATCAATTTTTCAAGAATTCCTTCTGAAATGAGTGAAACCGAAAAAAAAAAATTTTTCATTAATTCTCACTCAAGTCTCAATGTGCAGAGCTGCGTGACGGTTACTAACGTGGGAAACAGAATCGAGTTTCAGTTGAGAATTTTCACGTTCAATCCGCGCAAATGATTTCGGAAACCGCACGAATCCACTATTCCTTCACATGGGGATAAATAAGAGGGTAGTGGAGCCTTTGACTCTGTAAGTCAGTTGAAGAGAACACTGCCAGAAAAAAAAAAAAAAATGAGGCCCCCGAGGTAGACTGGTTGTAAATCCCGCTTCCTCTCTGGTAAGTTCTGCAGCTAAAATGTCCGCCAGTTGTATTATCCAATCTTACCACTGTGAAACAACTGAATGACCGAGAGAGTTGGATCGTCCCTGGGCAACGACACCCCCATCTCTATGATATTCAAGCATAGGATGCTATGCAAATATCTGCACAGCCAGACTTGATCAGCATGATGGTCAACCGGCACTGGAGTTTAACAGAGTTTTATCGAAAAAAAATTATAAATTTGAGATTATCAATTTGATAATTTTTCCTTCCTTTTTCGCACCAAAGCGTCACAGCTATAATTATTACGTTGTCGTAATTTTGCCAATAAGTATGTTTAAAGAACAACTAAAATTAAAGTCAATCCTTGAGAAAAAAACCCCAAAAATGCATTCAAATTTGTATAAAAGATTTATAATTGGTGTGTCGATCAGGACAGCTATTTATTACCTTGAACTGTACCGAACCCACTAATTAGTATAAAAACCGAATGCACCAAATAAACCCTCGAGGTAATTCTTAAGTTTTTTCCAAGATTCAAGAACACGCGATAGGTTCTCCATTTTCAAGAAACCTGGCTTTGTTTCTCTCCCAACAGATTCTTTCCAATTCCGTTAATCTCAAGATACAGGAGCGACAGAAAAGGAGCGTATCACGGAGTTCGACGTATGTGTTCGATTTGGGATCGTTGGGTTACGGAAAGCATTCTCGCCTCTATAGATGTCATACAGGGATAGTGCAGAGGACAACTGTCCGCCATGTTGTATTTCCTTGTGTGATGATCTCAATGGACATGGTGTCGCTCGTTCGAGTAGCAAACGGAAGTTCTGATATCAAGCCAGGATAAATCATCGTAATACATTAAGTATACTTGCAGAGTCTTCGATGAGAATCTCATAATATTGATACCATCAAAAATTCATTATTTCAACAGCTGGGGAGCCGTATTATTAATAATGCGAGATTCCCGGTGATCAGATGAGTTGAACTTCTCCAATAACCTCTACTTGTGAATCAATTCAAGTTGTATCATGAAAGGAAATTAAACATCCAATAAAATAAAAACGGAAATTCAATGAATATAGGTAAAGTTGAAGATAATTGATTCGATGTTTAGTAAGCGTGAATTACTACGGCACATCCTTAAGAAAGAGAGATTGTGTAACACCAATCTTCCAATCTACCTTTTCATCACCATTATCAGTCTTCTATTGTCCGTCGTTGGACATAAACCTTCCCCAAGATAGTCAAGTCCCTCTCTATCATGGGTGTCACGGGGCCAATACTTTCTGAACTAGTGTAGTTCGTCTCTCCATATCGTATTCTGCCGGCCTTGTTCTTGAAGGTTGAGTTTGCTCTGCCGAAGGTTTGCCACGCTAGACTGATTCTTCACCTGATTTGTTCTTCTTTTGAGGATATAATCCAGATTCGTAATCCTAGCTAGATGTAGTTGTCTACTTTCTCCAGTTTTGTGTTTTCGGTTTTGATCATTGTGTTGTTTTTTTTTTCCCCAGCGCGATTGTTGCACACGACCTTTGTTTAGCTGAAGTTCATGTGATAGCCTACTTTCTTGCTTTCTTCATTCACTTAATCTTGCATTAGTTGGAGGTCGTGGGGGTTCTCGGCAAAAAGGACGATTTCGTCTGCAGATCTTAGGTTACTCAGATATTCGCCGTCTATTCTGCTTCCTTTATTTGCGCGGTCTATGTTTACGTTCATCTTTACCCCGACCAAAACACCAATTTTATATACTTTCGACAATATCAAATGAGTAATGCACATATTCTTATAATAATGATATAATCAATATATATAGTAAAAAAAAAAAAAATAATGCACGTGTTCTTTTCAACCTTTCCAAACTGCTGTTATCGCCTAAAGGGTTTGCAATCTTTTTTGGAGGGGGAGGTTCATGAAAAGAAAGAGGTTCTGATAAGCTTCTTCATAAATTTTGACAGAAAAGCTTCATCAAAATTATTAATCCTAGGTAAAAGATATCAATATTACATGAAGCAGTTCGGTTTTGACCACAATTAGATTTTGCAAATGTCAAACCGTTTCTACTCTCTAGAGATGGTTAGGTAAAAAAATAAATATTACAGCTATCGGGATAAAATAATGAGATAAGATTATGTTCAATCTACCAAATTTTTTTTTGCATATAAATCTAGCCACAACATCTCTCCTTGATCTCACCATAACTTGATCATCAATCTTTACTCCCCATTCGATATCATGAACAGGGCACTCCTTTCGTTGACCCCATAATATTTACGAGCATATCAGTTCACTCATGTGCATTACCTTGCTACGAGTCGATCCATATACTTGTATGACCTGTTAATATGGTCCTGCGACAAAATGAATTAAACTACTCACGTTACCGAGCTTCTTCCTCTTTTTCCGTGTGTGAACTTAACGAGGAGCTAAAATCAACCCTTTGCCAAAAGTTTGCCATCCTAGGGCCATTCTTCGCTTGATTTCTTCTTCTTTCGAGGATTTCATACAGATTTGCTATCCTAAGTAGATGTAGTGGTTTCCTTTCTCCAGTTTTGCATCTTCGATTTTGGCATGTCCTTATTCTTGATATGATTATTGCACATGAATTTTGTTTTACTGAAGTTCATCTGTAGGCCAACTCTTTTGCTTTCTTCCTTTAGTTCATCTAGCATTAGTTGAGGGTCGTATCGGCCCTCTGCAAAAAGTACGACGTCGTCTGCAAATCTGAGGTTGCCCAGATATTCACCGTCTATTTTGATTCCTCTATTTTCCCAGTCCAGGTTACGGAAGATCATCTCGATGCAGGCTGTGAAGAGTTTGGGTGAGCTGGTATCGCCTCGTCTTACTCCTTTTTGGAGTTGGAAGAGTTCAGAGTCTTCATGTGGCCCGATAAAGGAGTTGCTGTGATTGTATATATGCTCTACTCCTTGTAGAGTGATAGCCTTCATGACCATAGGAATTACTACAGGGTTGAATGCCTTCTTGAAGTCGTACTATTTTCAGAGAACCTATAAATGCTACACCAAGCGGCATTTTGTATTCTGCTGCTTTCTCCTTCAGCTGAATGCATCCTCCCAATAGTCACTTATGGAGCTGAAACATGGAACCTAACCAAGAGACAGACTCACCAACTGAGAAGCATGCAATGCGCACATGGGAGAATCATGCTCATCCTTACATGGATAGATCGCAAGACAGTACAATATATCAGAAAGAAAACGGGGGTCAGAGACATCATAGAATCCTTAAGAAAATCCAAATGGCAATGGGCTGGTCATGTTGCGAGAACTGAAGACAATAGATGGACATCACGACTCACAACATGGATCCCCAGATATCACATGCGAAACCGAGGACGACAAAAAACAAGATGGAGAGATGAACTTATCAAATTCAGAAAATACTGATAGAGAAATGTGGCGGATCCTTGGGAAGGTCTATGTCCAATGACGAACGTTAAAAGACTGATAATGAAAATCAACCCTTGGGATAATACAAAACAACCTCAGGGAGGGTGCTTTGACTAGAAAATGAACCTGATCAAGTGTTTATAAAAGCGCATACTCACATGGATACAGATATGAACAAAGCGAAAGGAAAGGGAAAAAAGGGGAAAAGAACAATATACACAACATTGCTTGGCTGTTTTATTCCAGCCATCTAATGATCACCGGCTCCATCCCCAAACCCACAACACCATCTCACACACGTTCTCTTACGTCTCTTCCTGAAGCGTAGCTCATCACCTCAGCCAATTTGCGATTAGAGCCGGCAAAAATTCCTAGCCAGCCTGTCGTGAAATCTCGCCAACCCCACGTAACGCAGCGAACATAAGAGACATAAACAAGATTTTGTCTCGCACCTAATGATAATCGTTAGCTTTGCCAAATTTGCTTCAGTCGTAGAGGAAATTAATCCCTCTGAATTTTTCCTTCTTCTTCTTTTTCTACTACTACAACTACTGTTTTCAGTGCTACTGTTAAAAAAACGACTAACTATTAATACTATAACGATTCCTGATTTTCTTACGATGACTAATATACCAGTATTGTAAATACTATTGCTACAACAGATATTTTAACTTATGTCGGTGTAGTAACTGATGGCTTATACTAGTGTTTGAATAACAGCAAGTGTCCCCCGATGCTCAAGCAAAGTTTAATACATATCCACGAAATTATCGACTCTAAAAAAAAGTTTTTCTAATCTTCGGAAATGATTTATAGGAAGATAGATAAGTGACTTCATTTTATTGAATTATACAAATCTCCATTTTTATGATAATTCGTCTAAATGAACTTCTGCCATTTACTTCCTCAAGCAAAAGGTCTCCCAACCTGACAAATGACTTTAAAATGGTGCAACAACAGTTTATTTCCTTGCTTGTGTTCTCTGTGCACTCGATGGATATGTCCTGTATGAGCTTCCATAATTTAAAATGCGCAACATGAAGCTCGATGGCGTTTAGGATAACCAACTCAGCGATACCCAAAGAATTAACATATAACACCCCAATAAAACGAATTGTGACCATAGTTCCCTCTTAGTATTGTATCTATGTTCAGTAATCCTGTCGACTGAATGAGTTTCGATTTCTTGTTCTTCCAGCCTTTTCGCAAGAATATTTGGGATTCTGCCAAGCGATCCAACAACGATGGGCACTGCTGTTATCTTTATGCTTAACATTTTTTCAGTCCTTCGCAAGATCAAGATACTTTCATAGCTTTTGTCCTGGCATTTTTACCACAAATACTATGGTCAATTTTATGATTAATCCAAACAATCTGATTCTTTCGTCAACGATTGGTAATGACCGGGCCGATCAGAGGATGGGTCCATGAGTCACCAAGGAGCCCGTGAACAATTTTTCAAATGGTTTTACGAGAAATATTTCGCAATTTGGACAATAGACGAAGGACATGTAAAATATAGCTAATGGGACTTATGAATAGCATTTTTTGGGGGGTCGAAGATTTTTCAGAAGTCTTAGGGTTAATTGGTTCTCATGCGTAACTGAGTGCCCCTTTTTTCACTTTTATGTTTCTGGCTCATAGGCTGCTACCAAATCCTCTTTCTGCTTCATAGTTATTATGCCAACAAGACATGACTATTGATGACGCAATTTGAAAATGAAAATTTCATATCATCTGGCAAAAACTTTATCTGATCCAATTTTATGTTCCCGAGTTTTGATGGTTTTTTTTGCTGTTTTTTTTTTTTATTTTGCATGCATATACAGGTATCCATACATATATGTGAAAATACAAAAAAGTATGCACGCCTCTTAGTTATAATGTGTGCGAGAGAAAGATATATATATATATATATATATATATATATATATAGAGAGAGAGAGAGAGAGAGAGAGAAAGATATATATATGTATAGAGAGAGAGAAAGAAAGAGAGAGAGAGAATCTTCCATGCCGAAATTCACGAGTGAACAGGTCAAGCGGTGAGCTGACCTCCACCGACGATAACAGTTTGACGATGCCCAGGTTTCAGACATACTGTCTACGGAGAAGTCGATAAAAATTCAAAGTCATCATGGTTTCAAAGAGTTAATGGTTTCATGTTACGGACCCCCATGGTTCTTACCCTGGCAAATTGAATCTACAGTTACTTTTTTCGTGTGGAAGTACTTCTGTGTTTGTCACATGATATTGTTTGGCCAACTAATGCACATACATCAGCTAATGGGTTCCTAAAATCTCAGTTCTGTAGGCTGGTCTGAAGCTAGACGTATTTGTGTGGACTTATTTGATGCAGTTACACTTCATTGTGTCTAGTAAAGATTTTATATTTCAATCATATCAGTGCAAAGTGCAAGAAAAAGTCTGGAGCATAAAAACATAATGAAAGGAAACAAAAAATTAACAAGAACTCTCTGGAAGGAGGCCTTTCCTAGACATGGGTATCGCTCCCAAGAAGCTGAATGATTTGATACAAAGAAGTGTAGAGATATAGTGTTCTACTTTCCCCAGCTTTGCATCTTCAAATTTGACAGTTATGTCCTTATTCTCGATGTGATTGTTGCACATGACTTTCGTTTTACTGAAGTTCATGTGTAGGCCAACTTTCTACCTAGGACAACGAATTTCTATGAAACCTACAAAAAAAAAAGAAATCAAGTGAAGAATCACCCGAGAATGGCAATCCTTTGGCAGAGCAAGTTCAAATTTCGAAAACAAGATGATCCCAATCATACTAAAAAGAAAGAGCATAGAACTAATGCATCCTCCCAATAGTTATTTATAGAGCTGAAACATGGAACGTTAACAAGAGACAGACTTTCAAACTGAGAAGCATGCAACGCGTGCATGAGAGCTCACAAGACAGCACAATATATCAGAAAGGAAACGGGAGTCTGAGACTTCATAGAGTCTACTAAAAAAACTTGAATGGCAATGGGCCAGTCATGTTGCAATGGTGGACAACCGATGGACATCACGACTCACAAAATGGATCCCCAGTGATCACATACGAAACTGAAGCCGACAGAATACACGATGGAGAGATGAACTAGACAAGTTTAGAAAATACTGGCACCGCGACACCCATGATAGAGAAATGTGGCGGATCTATGTCCAGCGACGGACGTTAAAGGAATGATGATGATGATGATGATGATGATGATGATGAATGCAGAGAACATTGAGAAATGTATGTTGAGTGAATATATTCTTTTGCCCTGAATGGTTCCAGAGGATAATGAGCAGCAATCTTTTCCAGTTGGCTTGTTTGAACACAGAAATCACAACGGTAAAATGTCTGAGAGAGATCAGCAAGTGTTGAATATCAAGAAACAAGCTATATTTACTATGTTTAAGGAAAAAGCAGAGTTGATGCATTGATTTAGGCAAAAGAGATTGGATGGTCTACCACAGGATAAATACAGGAAATTATGACAGAATTCCAGAGCATTAATATAGTAACCAGTATAAGTTGAATTTTGTATCATGGAGACTGATCGAACAAAGAATTCATTCAAACAGATGTAGGGAACATTTTCCGAGCAAATTGTAGTAGAGGAGGCTAACTGAACTACCATTTAAACCGGCTAACTTGCATTTTTTTGGGGGGAGGGGTGACATTCTCATCTGATTGGCAATGTTTTACAATTGTAACTTCTCAGGGGATGGTTGAATTTTTGTCACGTTGCAATCCTGCATTTGAAGCTTATGCCAAGAAAGTCAAAGAAAGTCAGGAAAAAAAGGGGAAATATGGCAAGTAAATTATTTGTCAGCTGAAGCTCAAAATGTATTCATTTCTCTTTTCTCGAATCACGTTTTAAAACGTTCACTCTCTGAAAGATCAAAGGCAAATACAAATAATTTATGCAACATCCGATTCAATACATGCCTGTGTATAGATTGTGGGTTTAGGTTTCAAGAGAGATTTCTCTCTTTTGAAGGATAGTTGGAGAACACAGGTTCGGCCATTGCAAACTTGGTTAAGGAAACATTGAATAAAAATAGCATTCTCTTGGAGGATTGCCGGTCCGGGAGTGTGATAACGGTGCCAATATGACAGCCACGTACACAGGAGTACAAAGGATTTTACTTAATGGAAATCCTCTCGCTTTCTTCCAACTATGCGGATGCCATACACTGAATTTGTACGACATGGATTCAACAGAGTGATGTACAGACGTAGTCACAAATGAAACCGTCTATAATAAATCCTGTAGCCGAAAAAGATGACCAATTCTTATGACACTCACTGGATGTCAGTCATTGTCTCATTGGTCAACTACCAGTGGAACCAGTCAGAAATTGATTGTGCAAAGTCATTTGCCTCACATTTTAATGGTATAAAATTGGCCCTTCAGGCTGTTCTGAAACTCAATCTGATGCCAAAGCCCATACTCAAAGTATCAGGAGATCTTAAATACGTGGCCTCTTTCAGTTGCATACCCATGTTATTCATCCGGTTTCTTGCTCTCATCAACATCTGCAAGATGCTAATACAGGCAAGATATGCCATTATTGACATTGAAGTGAAAAACATTGTGAAGCTAAACAAAAAGTCTGAAGTAGATTTGACTATTGCTGACAGAGTCGGAACACGTAGCTAAGAGTCTGCAAACTGGAACTAAACCGATGGGTCGGCGCAAAAATGATTGCGTCTTCGTCATTTTGAACTTCGATGTTTATTTTTGAATAAACCATTAGTCAAGGATGTTCATGCAATATAGCATTTCAATGCGTGAATCTCGCTCTACTTACTTAAGCTGAATGTTTTCTTCTCTTTTCACAGTTTATTCTGGTTTATTTGAGGCTGTCTGGTCAAAGAATTCCAGTAATTTCGTTGTGTAAGTTTAAAGTTGAACGTAACTCAGCAGGAATTGTTCGTAATATCAACCGAGTATTTGGACTGTCAACGAACGTACAGGCCGCTCAACATTGGTTCCAAAATTTTTGAAACCATGACGAGTGCCTTGAAAATGAGGAGGGTCGAGGACGTCCCTCTGTGATTGACAACATATATTTCAAGGCTTTTATTTTGGTTGACCAATGCAGAATAACTCGAAAGGTTACAGATGAGCTAAGCATTGGCCATTTATCAGTTGTTTGAAAAGCGAAAAATCCTGACAAACGGTGCTGCAAGAGTTGAACGATTTTTTTAATCGCCAATACGAAGTCTGCTATGCACTTCTTTTGCGCAACAAATATATTCATTTCTTGATCACATTATGACCCGTCGCGGGAAATGGACTTTGCACAACAATCGATGCCGTTTTGCTCAATGGCCGGTCAGAGGCGAAACACCAAAGCACTAACCAGAAACAAACCCATATCAAAAAAGGATTATGGTTACTGTTTGGTGGTTTGCAAGTGGAATCATCCACTAGAACTTCTCGAATTCTGACAAGACCATCACAGCAAAATGAAACTTTACGCCCAATATTGGTCAATCGGAAAGGTCCTATTCATCTCCATGACAACAACCCGACTGTATTCCCTTCAAATAACACAGCAGATATTGAACGCCCTCAGCTACGAAACTACAGCTCACCGAGCTTACTCGCCAAAACTCTCTTCGACTGACTAATACCTTTCTAAGCATTTCGACCACTTCCTGCAAGGGAAAGTCTTCAACAACTAAGCAATAGCTAAAAACTCCTTCGGATAATTCATCAGTTCCAGGACCCTAGAAATCAATAAATGAACTTGTTTTGTTGTTGGCATGTCAGATACTGAAGGTTCTTATTTCAATCAATAACTTTTAATCTAAACTGCGATATATTGTTTTAAAGATGATCGGGGAGAACTGCAATCACTTTTACATCAACTTATAACAATCAAATGAGAGAAAGCAAAAGAAGTTTTGGGACAGTAACTAATCAAGTGATAAAAGCCAGTTAGAACCTGTCCATCGTCTGCAGGATTTCCCAGTGTTGATGTAAATGACAAAGAACTTTCGAATTAATTAATTGACCTGAAAATTGTTATACACCGTGGGGAACAACTAATCATATCCAATCATTCAACCTACAAATATACGATGACTAATCGGGGAACCTAATTCTGAATCTCCATGAATCCCTCTGGACTTTTTCTCATGATGCTAGCAAGGACAGTCACAGCAAATTTTTTATCCAGTATGCTTTAGCTAATAAAGATCTATATCAGCACTACCATATCACAAGGTCATCTGGTGACCTTTAGGTTGACTGAGAATCGAATCGGAATTCAGTGGAAATATTGACATATAATATTAAACTTTGCACACGAAAAGGCACGAAAAGCACTCCAGGAAAAGTGAAAAGTAAGTTTTAAAAACGTGATTTAATTTTTTTTTCAAATCCTTCTAAAGTTTTTTTCTTCTTGCTTTGCAAATTGGAATAAAGCCTAAAAGTTTAGTCAAAGAGAAAAAAAACGAATTTACATGAATAGCAACGTCAATTAGACTTTTTCGTTCCGTGTTTAGAGTATCGGCGAAAACCTCAATCAATAGAAATTTTGAATTTATTGAAATATTCCAAAATTATTCCATAAAAAACATTTTGCATATATATATATATATATATATATATATAGGCGAAATGTTTTTTATGGAATAATTTTGGAATATTTCATATATATATATATATATATATATATATATATATATATATATATTATTGTGTCATCCACGGACAACTGTTTCGATGTATTATATCTCTTCAGTGTGGCTATAGACTTTCCATTATCCCATCTAGTGCCGCGAGGCAGAATTGAAACTTTCACTTCGGAGGCTGATATCCTACCTCTGGACTACGGAACTGGATGGTCAGTAGGGCTGAATTTAAGCGATATTTCTATTTACACAGAAATATCTCATCCACCAGAGTGCTCTATTCCTTACGCTGGATGAGTTACCTCACTTAAAGAGTGCTAAACCCTGAATAGAGGAGCATCAATATATATATATATATATATATATATATATATATATATATATATATATATATATATACACACACATATATGTATATTTTAAAATAGCCCTGAAATATAAGCTAACCAATAGAACTGAAAAGTACTCAAACATTTCTTTCAAATAGGTAAACAGAATTTATTTTTCTGTTGACTTATCTTCAATATGGGTGAAATTATCAACATACAAAAATCATAAACACACTAAATCAAACTGGATTAGGGGAAATGTATAACCATGGTATAATCACATTAAAAATGCAAAATTTGGAAAAGAAATTTCTTTTAAAAAAATTCTTCATCTCTTACATAAGAACCAGAAGCATAATTAAAATCCAATAGTTAAGTGATTTTTGGTAAAACTTTAAATTTGGGTGTTAACATGGGTTTTGTTTTGTTTTCGAAAGTTCTGTGCACATACCACCAGTCATTCTGTGTTCGTTGGAAGTGAATGGAAAATTAAAATTACGCAGTTTTGTGTTTTGATAATTGGTGGGTGGGGTCCTTAAAACTGTCTTGCTCTAGGTATAAATCTTTCTCTCGGCCGCCCTTGGTAATGGTGTATAGAATAACATATTAAAATCCCTTAAAATCCCAATGGGATCTCCAGGGATACTTACGAAACAAATTGAGATTTGATGACAGCAGTGCACGCCATAGATTTAATCCGGGCGCATTAGGCTCGAACATTAAAATAATTCTAATGATTTTTGCAGGATAGTTGCAATACGGTACCAAGGACATTGTACTAAAAAAAAATCCCTGTAATTGCAATAGAGCTTCCAAAGGAATCCTATGTGGCGCCCAAGATGGTTGCCATATTAAGACAAAATATTAAAATAATCATCAAATTGCAACCAAGCCTGATATGGATATAGTTTTTGGGTCTATTTCTATGTTTTAGAGTTTGGTAGAAACCTGCCATGATGTGATATTTTGTACTGGATAGGGTCATACATTTAACATGGTTCCTATGATGGCTGCTATTTTGGCGCAGAATAGCGAAGAAAGTCATTATTTTGCAACCAGAGCAGATTGAAAGTGATTTAGGAGTAATTTCCTCTCTTTCGTTGGTTAGCAAATCGATTTCAACACATTATATTGAAGCCATATTCATGATTAGTCTCCAAAACCAAATGCTGCTCTCGAAATAGCCTCCAGGAGTAGATATATTATTTTAGAATTTTGGTCATAAAAAGCCAATCTTGGTATAGACATACGTTTGAGTGAAAAGGAAATTTGATAAACTGTATTAGATTAGGGTTTGAAAAGTATTCCACACTGGAGAAAAGCCAATAATTCTCACCATCTTCATTGATAACATTTGGGTGAATATTCTGACGTATCTGGTCATTACAATAACGGCACATCAGTAAACAATGAAATCTGGGCTTTCGGCAACCACGAGATTTCAGACAACAAGCAATCTAACCTAGAACCCTAACAAAAGCAACTGTTTGATCGCCTTCAATAAGTACCTGTATGTAGAGCCGCTTATCAGGAGTTGGGCCTCCACAGTAAATCTCAGATGATTCCATTGTTCCTTGTTTTTGGTCATCTGGCTTGTGAAAAATCTGTTCGGTTGTGTCTCTACCGAATGATAAATCTGGAGGAAACCTCTCTGATCAGGTAATGGAGCAATAGCTTATGTAGCCTCTCAAATATCTGGTGTTATGACACAGCTGCTGAATCATAGACAACACGTTCGACCACGCCCTACTTCATAGAATCCCAGTGTGCGATGCTCTTGAGAAATTCATCGTCAGCTTCAGTGTTTAGAGTTCTTGGAATTTGGAGAGTCTCCTAGACTCCATATATTTTGATCATCGGGGACTTGGAACCGGCTTTATTTTACAACTCACGTTGGAGTTGCATTGTCAACAATGATGTTTGATACCCGTATTTCTTCCATAAGACTTGAGAATATTTTTTACATCCGTTCTAAACTGCAGTTGCCTTTGCAATGAAGAATCTTCTCGTCGTATTATGTGTGTAATGTATATTAGATATTGAGGTACGCAGAAATTGGAAATAGAAAGAATTGGAGTAATTTTTCATTGGAATGTATGAAGCTCCTGTCCCCCAGTTCTATAATGAGAGAATATTCGGTTTTTCTTGGAGTTTTCTCACGTTTGTAGCCGTTTTTTCCATTTTTCTTAGAAATCTATGCCATATTGATTCGATTTTACTCAGTTCATTTCCCAGTTATGAGCATGCTCGAATGAAGTATACAAGCCTCTGAAGATTTTCTGTTCAGCTCATGGTGATGCTATGATCAGTTAGGATTTTTAGCTCTCCATCGATTGCACTAATCGATTTACTTCTAAGGATATCACCCGTTGCATTAAATGCCATCGTTGTTTTTTTCAAAGGATATAATGTGTCCATAACGTTTCAAGGTTTGATAGAATATACTGACAATCTCTGGTGGTACGTTTTCGCACGAAAGTACAATGGAATCAGCATATAAGATAAACAACATTCTGCCAAATCCATTAAATTATCTTTGTATTATTAATACTTTGTATTAATTTATCTTTGTTGGCGGTTAAAACATTTACCAGTAATGTTGTAGACGTATTTAAGTTGTGCAGTTGGGTATTTGCAATCAACTTCATACTCCACTCAGTGTAAAACAAAGTCAAAAAATATGATGAAGATAATAGGTGACTCGATACCACCACCTCTAGAACTAGAGAACATATAGAAGACAGTCTTTGTTCATTTAATGACTGCAGCTGTTCCTGCGTACAGTAAATTCAGTATTCTCACAATGATAGGCGCATTCAATCTTATTTCCAAAATCATTAAGAGTGTATCTCGATCTATCTAATCGTATGCCACTTTTAGATCAATGAAGCTGGCGTCCACACATTTTCGTACGAACTGCACAAACACCTGAGACCAAGTAAGTAAGTAAGGCACAAGTCAATAAACATTTTGATCTTTTAGTGCAGTGATTGCATCCTTATCACCCAATCATGGATCTTACCCAGGATATACTGCTCAACACTGATCAAGTGGCAGACGTGTCTGTAAATTGTGATAATGATTATAGCATTGGAATCGCTGGAACTAATTCAATAACAGAAAAGAGAGCTATATCAGGTTCCACAGAGAAGATTGTGTTACTACGATAAGTTCAGTAAACAATACAATCAAAGTCCATAGCATGCAGATAAATGTAGATATGAACTGGCAAAGCAGCCACCTTCTATTTTGACAAAAGGTCGTTGTGGAAGCCACAAGTCTGCCCTTGGAACACTTTTAACGTAATTGATGATGGTAATCTCGTAACAGCGCCAACTGATGCAACATAGTCATGTTTTGCGGGAATATGTATCGTATACGGCAAAATACTGAGGCACAAGTCGTATGTTTAATGGTTGCACATATTCCAGCAACTCAACAGAGGTAGTGAAGCGACAACATTGTACCCCATTTTTTTTTTTTTTTTGTTAGACATATTGTTTGAAACTAACATCAGACTTACCACCCTTGAAACAGCCATCTTCGAAAATAGAATAATAAATCTTGTCTCATTGAGGATTTTAGTTTCTCAATTCCAACGGCTGGTGTAGTTGATTGAAGAGCAAATCAAACTTTTAAACCCACTCTTCACCCCAATCTCGAGCACCATAAATGTAACTTTGACCTTTATAGCAAAAAGAAATCCTTAAATTCAAAATGGCCACCCTCCACCCTCGTGACCAAAATCTCGAGAACCGGGTACTGTATTTTGTTAACGTCCGATAGGACTGAGCGAGGTGCAGTGTCGAATGAGAAATTGTTTGTATGAGAGATCTTTGAGGACTCAATTAGTCGATCAAGAAAAAGTCCAATGCGCTGTCCCTTATAAATCACAATTAAAATGAAAAGTCGCTCATAATCCGGTTCCAATTTTAAAGAAACTACACAGGTCAAGACGTTTTAGAGTAGAATTCGTCACGCAGCTGAAATAATATTAATTCAAATGTGCTTATTCCCGCTGTTTGACACCATTTCACCATTTTTCGTTGTTATTTCACATGTAGGGCTCATCCTAAATGCTATTAGCAAAATTGCATGCCAGCGGTTCTGAATACGACAGCGTAACTCAAGAATCACGCAACCTATCCCAATAAACTTTCCTGAGTTTTTCTGTATTTTCCAAAGCTAACCTTCTAACAACATGCCCGTTGGTCCCCCAAGCGTTCGAAAATCCCTGATAGAAATGTCACCAATAATAGTTTTGGGTGTTTGTTCATGCCCACACCGATATAGTCCTGTAGAAATTTGAGCAAAATAGAAGAAAAAATGTGAGTAATTCACCATGAAATATCATCGGAAACGGTATTTCATCAGCTTTCCACCAGTGTATCTTGTTAACTTGTATATGCTGGGCTTTAAAAGTTACTTCCAAAAATGCATAGCTAGGTATTTAGCCTTTTAAAGGGAACTTTTTAGTATTTGTTTACTCCGTAATCGACAATTTTTGGATTGTGGAATTATTTGTTGGTGGATATGCAACGTGCGCATGAAAGAATCATGCTCAACCTTACATAGAGTGATCACAAGACAGCACAGTATATAAGGAAGAAAACAGGTGTTCGTGGCATCATAGAAACTATTTAAAAACTCAAATGGCAATGGGCAGGCCATGTTGCAAGAATGAAAGACAACTGACGGACATCACGTCTCACAACATAGATCCCCAGAGATCACATAAGAAACCGAGGCCGACAGAACACATGATGAAGAGATGAACTCGACAGATTCAGGAAATACTGGCTCTGCGATGCCCGTGATAGGGAATTGTGGCGAATTCTGGGGAAGGTCTATGTCCAACGACGGACGTTAATAGACTGATGATGGTGATTATGAATATGTACATCAGCTTTCTAACCATGTATCTTGTAAATTTGTATCTGTTATGCATAAAAGGTTACAGCCAAAAACGTGGAGGTAGGTATTTGACATTTTAAAAGACATTTTATGTGTATGTTTATGTTAGTCAACTGTCCATGTATTATGGATATAGACATTTTTTCCCTCATTCAGAACATATTGAGGACACAAAATTCAATATATATATATATGTATATACAAATATATATATATATATATATAGAGAGAGAGAGAGAGAGATAGATAGATAGATAGATAGATAGATAGATAGATATTAGCGTATAGATGTATAGTAAACACTACGAAAAAGTAGACTTTTGTCAGATCACAAACACACACACACAAGAACGTATAGCATGATAACCACTGCCCAGTACTAGAATTAATGCAGAACTCTATTGCTTGAATAAATCTATCAAATCTGCTGATTGTTATAGCTTCTGAGGCAGGTTGTCTGACGTAGAGGACGATTTCCGGGTGTTTATAATCTAACACAAAAGACCAACCATTCTGACACAACAGACGGAAATGCCATTATGAGGGAAATAGGCATGATTCACTCACTAATCAAATCTACACAGCTTGCACCAATTCTGAATATAATCAAAAATGCCCCGTCAGAGCCCAAAGACAATCGAACTCTCAATCAATGGATTGACAGATTATCCTAACTACAAACAAATGTTCTACTATGCATATTCATCCTGTAAGTGTATTGGAAATTCAATAAGTATTTATCTAAAGCATTATTTTTCTTTTCATCTCATGTGTTATTGATTGAACGCTGTCTCTACTAGCTATCTATTGATTTTCAGATCTCAATTAAAATGTGTTGCATAAAAAGTTTGAGATAATTTTCAAGTTAATTTATAAAATCTATAAAACATGTGTCTAGTTCATCACGGATAATTTAAAGCTCTAAATACCAGCCGCTAAGTATATCACAGGTGAAATCAGCTGTCAATAACACGTCCATCTAAAAATGCAACCTCTTGTCTTGCTTTGATTGTCGTCGTAGACGAAGGCTTACATCTTTTAGAACGATTTTTTTGTCGGAACAATGACAGATTGTTCGTGTACGTTCTCTTCCCGTCTGGGAAATGCTGTGAATAAACTAGCTGTCATGGCGTGCAATCAGAAATATTTTTTAAAAAATAATACATTAATCTTAGCTGAAATACCGTAAATAAGTAAACAAGGTGTCTGCTGTTGCAATAATTTTTCATGGGGAAATTCGATAAAACCCTAACACGCAAACATACCTAGATTTTTCAAAAATTACAAAACATCTACTATTTGGGGGATTTTAGTAAAACTTTTACTTCTTTTCTAATAAAGGAGGGAATTTTTTCCATGTTTTCTATCTAAGTTCCAAATAACATCAATGTTTAAGTTTGTAATTTGACTAAAAGTCCGATGATTTAATACGCGAAAAAGTAAAAAGGAGAATTGAGTGTATTTGCTTATTATGTGGTTGATGATCTCCTTGTATCACTTCAGAGATTATATCGTTTAGTTTGCTGTTTCTTGGTCTCAGTATAGTTAAAACTAATGACATTGTTCTGGGTCGCTATCAAGAGGGATTCGGTTTCTCTAATGAAATGTTTTCTTCGCAGCCATATCTATAACGTTTCATCAACAATTTCTTTTACCTGTCTCTTGAAATCTCTATGCAGTTGTTTTTCTTTCCATTTTTTTTTTTTTTTAATTCCCGTTTTGGAGTTGTCTGAGCCTCCACTTGTGTTTCTGTCGGCTATACTTCAACTTTTGGTTGTGATAATTGTTCATTCAATTCTCTGCTTTTTGTATTCTTGATCTTCTTTCAAAACAGAATCGACGCAATTCTCGATGCTGATGAGTGTTCAACCTCCTTTTATTCTTTTTCTCTCGCACGATATCGTTCTTGTCTGTGTGTTCAGCGATTGCTGGATTCTATCGTTGATTTCATTATTATAATATTTATTTCTACTTTATTCATATCGTAATACCACGGATTTTTTTTTCAGATATGTCTATTTTTGTTGTTGTTGCTATCCGATTATAATCGTCGCAGTTGTCATTTTCTCGAAAGATTTTAATGAACCGACCCCTCTTCGGCGAGAATGTAGAGAAAAAGAGGATTAAAGAGAAAAGGAATAAATTGAAGATAACATTGAAAAATAAATTGAAAAAGAAAGGAAGAAGAAGAAGAAGAAGAAGAGAAAGAAGAATAATTAATTGAAGAAGAAAAGAGAAGAAGGAAAAGAGGAAATTAAAGAAGAAATTGAACAAGGAGAAATTGAACAAGAAATTGAAGAAAAAATTGAAAAGTAATTGAAGAAGAAGAAGAACAAGAAGAAGAAGAAGAAGAAGAAGAACAAGAACAAGAACAAGAACAAGAACAAGAAGAACAAGAACAAGAAGAAAAAGAAGAACAAGAAGAAGAAGAAGAAAATTTCAGACCGTCTAAACTGCGTCCAAAAAAATACGGAAGACACTGGCTAACACTCGACCCCCAGCTATAACTACCTGTTGTGAAGACACAAATGCATGAATGATAATAATTAGACGATGTAAGCCTACTGCATAGATCAGAAACTATACTTAAAAGATATGAAATGAGACAACCATCTTAGGAATTACTTGAAATTTTCTTGATGATGTATGAAAAAACACGAGATGGGAAGAGAAAGAATATTTCAGATAAATACTAATTGAATTTTCAGTACGTTTACAAGATAAATATGCTTAGTGGAACATCTACTTGTAGTTAGGATTATCTGTCAATCCATTGATTGAGAGTTCGATTGCCTTTGGGCTCTGAGAGAGCATTTTTGATTATATTCAGAATTGGTGTGAGCTGTATACACTTGATTAGTGAATGAATCATGCCTATTTCTGTCATAATAGCACTTCCTTCTGTTGTGTCGGAATGGTTGGTCTTTTGTGTTAGATTATAAACTCCCGGAAATCGCCCTCTGTCTCTAACAACCTGCCCCAGGAGCTATAACAATCAGCAGATTTGATAGATTTGTTCAAGTAATGAAGTCTTGCATTAATTTTAGTACTGGACAATGGTAATCATGCTACGCATTCTTGTGTGAATGCAATCTAACGAAAGTCAAGGGAATATATCTATCTATCTATCTATCTCTCTCTCTCTCTCTCTCTCTCTCTCTATATATATATATATATATATATATATATATATATATATATATATATTGCACGTTTCTGCGTAATTACATACATATTGGAGAAAATGCATAGAACCAGCTGCCATTTCCCGAAGTGATACCGTTATTAAGAGACCAACGAGCATTAATCTCAGCCCACATTAAGCAAGCAAAGCAAATTGCCCATACATAATGTTATTCTCCTCAACTGATCTCGTCAACCCCCAACCACTGAAGCACATTATCTTTTCGCTTACCACTTACATGTATTAGCACACTTAATCACACACACACTTGGACACACACACACACTCACACACATAATTCTGACAGAGTCCAATGTGCCAATAAACACACATGTCTAGCTAGAACAAATTACCCCTTTTTATTCAAATCTTTTCATTGATCAAATCCTAAATTAACCTCACAAACGTCTGATAACCAGCATAGGTGATCTCCAAAAGCCCGGTAGGTTATCTTCCAAGAGTTATAACATACATATCACCACTTAGCTTCTCACATATGGTCAATCAAAACTTTACCAACACCACTGGCCGCAACTAATAATCTAACGAACAGTTTTTAGTAGCACCTAAATTTGATAAAGCTTGGTACGAGTGAAACATAGAAGTAAACAATTATTCTTATAGTCAGATTAACCATGAATCTACCTATATATTCGTCATTTTATATATATATATATATATATATATATATATATATATATATATTTGTGTGTGTGTCACAGTGGTCTCTCTATAGAAATAGTCATATGACCAAAATTTTTGGGAGGCATGCTGTGTTGCAGGAGATGAATTCAAACTGTTAACCTTTATAGTCAACATCCACACATTTTCCATTTTTTAAGTTATTCTGGCTGGCTATGTATGTATCAGGCGTGGAGTCCACACCGATGGATCACGACAGCTGAAAATTCAAACATCTACTCCTTATTATGTCAAAATTCTTTTCTTTTCTTTTCTTTCTTTTTTTTTTTTTTCAAAATCCCCATTCAAAAATATTCTAGCAGGGGTTAATTTACAACGTGTTGGCCCCTCAATTTGTATCCGGCTGCATTCACACTTTCAACTTATGATTGATCACACCTTTATACAATATTTGAATTCATCATTTGCAACACAGCATGGTTTCAAAAGTCATTGATCGCACAGCAATCCTTATAGAGTGACCACCGAGACATTTTACAGTAAAAAGTTTTGAGAAGAATTTTACAGGATTATAGAGGGTTTTTTTTTTCACTATGTAAGTATGATGCTGAACTGATGCCTTCTTTCTGTTCGATATACATATATATGAATACGTAGGAGCTGGAAGCCGTCTAATAGGGCGAATTTCAGCTAGCAAGAATTCATATATATATATATATATATATATATATATGTGTGTGTGTGTGTGTGTGTGTGTGTGTGTGTGTGTGTGTGAGCAAAACATATATATATATATATATATACGATGGTAAGAGCAATGCAACATTGAAACGACTACACTATCAATCGCAGGTTCGATATATATATATATATATATATATATATATATATATATATATATATATACGCTTAAATGCAGACTGATACATATATACAAATAGGTATGCAAATTTCTTGATATATGTAAAAGTGTACATCTATTTTTATATGTACGTACCCAAGTCCGTAAATCTGGGAAAGTTATCCTCCTTCATTTTTTTTTTATTGTTTGTTTGTTTTTTGTTTTGTTTTTTTGTTTTTTTGTTTTTTTTTATTTTTTTTGCTCGGCTCTTTTTCTCCAATCTTTTTTTTTTTTTTATCTCAAGAAGACCGATTTTCAGGACCGAACCCCTATTTTCACTGAGTGCCAACTGGATGAAAATATCGTTATCTTTTTTTTTTTTTTTTTTTCTAATCTTTTTTTTTTTTTGTTCCTCAAAGCAAGTCAAGATTGATTAGTCTCATTTGAAAATCATTCCGCTTGCAGACTGCTGATATCAGCTGCATAGCCGTTGGTTGCCAGAAGAGAAATTGGACTCCACTTCAATATCTTTAATTCTATATCACACAAATCAATAGATTTCTTTCTCATTTTTATAAATTTGTACGTTTGTTTTTTGGTGTTCATTCACTTCCTTTCTTGATATTTTTGGAACATATTGCATGCGATGAATAATGATCTTTTTCTCTCATCGAAAATAGAAAAAAAAAACAATTTATTCTCGAGAAGTAATTAAGGTATTTATGACGAATAATGTAAGTTCGACTGTACAGCGCTGGTCTGATTGCATAGGTATTTTATTTGTCACTCGTTGATACATTCAGTGTTTGGATATACGCAGAATGCGTTAAGTTACAGCTAGATATAAATATTACATTATACATATATCCTTTTTTTTTCTCTCTGTAAATCAAGCATTAATTTCTGACAACATACGGACCCTCATTTGGTGATTTTCAACGCACGACATTTTAGGTCCATAATTGATGAATTTGATCTTTAATCATCATGTATTTTTCCCTACTGCTATAGATATTTAGTTTGACGATAAATGTTCAAAGGAAAGCAAGTAAGTGGTAGAGTAGTGTAAAGACAGTGGGAAGCAATAAGAAAATCTGATATTTTGCCTAAATACATCGGATGCAAATGATATCAGCGCATAACAACTATCATTATTTACCCACATGGTCATAATTTGCTGTCTCAGTGAATTTGAGTCCTAATGATTTGAGTCCTATTCATCAATCGTGGGTTACATAAGCAGCTAGTATGATATATATATATATATATATATATATATATATATATATATATATATATATATATATATATATATATATATATGTATGTACGTATATATATATATATATTTATATATGGGGGGGATAGCGCACTCTGGTGGATGGGGAATTGAGCGTAATTAAATATATCACTTAGATTTAGCCGTACTGACCGTCCAGTTCTGAATAGGGTAGGTATAAATTGCAAGCCTCTAAGGTTTGAAGGTTTGAAAGTTTCGACTCTACTCGTGGTACAAGATGGATAATGAAGTGTCTATAGCCACGCTGAAAAGTTGTAATACAACGAAACAGCTGTCTGTGGACAACTCATATATATATATACATATATATATATATATATATATTCATATATATATACATATATATATAATTGTTGACTTTTCCTTCGTCTCTATACAGGGGTTTCTTTGCTCCATTTCAAGGCTATTACAATCTCGTTATTTTTTTTTATCTTTCTTTTATTATATATTTTTAGGCTTTTAATTAGTTTCATTTTTGTAGCGAAAAGAAAAATTGCTCAGTATACTCGAAGTGATTTTCAGAATAGTCACTTTTCTTTTGGACTATTGGTTGCATTATTGCAAAATCGATTTTGAACTTCTTCCCCAAATCTTCGCCGAATTATTAATAACTGCTCGGTCGTCTAACAAAGCAATATTGAAGAAAAAAAATGTCTTTTTTATTACATTTGGAAAAAAAAATTGGCTTCACATTTATGAGGTTTCACTCACATACATATACACAACTAGGTCGTTAGGAGATCAAAAATGGTACTCAGTGGATTCATTACTGTTCTGATAACCTTTACAACAAAGCAAGAGACAAGATTGCGATGTTTACGAGACTGTTTCAAGTAGCGTACACGGCCAACCCCAAATCACTTAATATGAAATAATGCATCGACATGGTTACAAGTTAACATTAATTGTCCAATAGAATTAAAAGTCTTGTCTGCATGCTGTATGTTCTTTCAGTTTGTTTTTTAAAGCACTCATTCACAAACAGTGATGCCCTCTCACAATATATTTACACATTTGTTTGTGTATGGGTGTGTGAGCATGCGTGCATGTGCGTGTGACTGGGAGTACATCGCATAAACCTGTTGTATTCTTATATGAGTAAATGCGCAAAACTTTTCGGTTTATGTCTCATAACGCTTGCAATATAGATTCTGATTCCGTGGGCGCGTGAATTCTGCATTATGAAAAACAAAGAATAATTGTAATCTAAACTTCCCCTTCCTATTCTAATATATACAATATTTGATAAATGGCATACAATAACAATTCTATCCAACGCAGCATAAGTTATACAGCTGGCTATTATATATATATATATATATATACATATATATATATATATATATATATATATATATATATATATATATATATATATATATACATATATATAACCTATTCTCGTAAATTTTATATGTCATGATTGAAAACAAATATAGCACCCATTTTCATTGTTAGTATCGACTTTGTTAAACAGAGTGGTTTGATCTTTGATCGTGTTTTGAATGTTGTCATTTTTTTCGTTGGGGGTAATTTTTTCTTTCTTATTTCTGTCCTCTTTAAAATCATGATAATAAGAATATTACTTCGGAATGAGAGCCAGTTCCCCCCCCCCCCTGAAAGATGGGATTCGCTGATTCTCTAAAAGTCCCGACAATAACATCTAGAACTGTCACTAGAATTTGAACTCGACATGTTGATTTCCAAATCATTACCAGCTGCTTGCAAGGAACTTAATTTGTGATTTTCATTAAGCCAGCTCTGAGTCGTGTCTCTTTATTGGCAAATACACACTCGAGCTTTAATTACAGAAGATAATTACACAGGTCAAATATGATTACATGACGACATTTCCCTTCCGCTTGATGACCTTCAGGGACCTTCTGTTTCAGGTCTTATTCACTCGGTTTTGCTAAGTATGGTGTCGAATTATCAAGTAGAATAAAGCCCTGAAGTAATCAGGTGTATATTTCGATCTGTTCTCAGCAAATTATTGTGGTAAATTTGGTGAAAGTTTGGGTAATCTAATCGAGACGAGATTTAGGTAAAGTACGCCCCAAAAATTTGAGCAAACGAATTATCACTCTAGGATGGCAAGCCTTCGGCAGAACGAGCTCAACCTTCAATAACAAGTTCCCATTAGTCCTGAAGAGAAGAGTACGCAACCAATGCATCATCCCGATAGTCACCTATGGAGCTGAAACATAGGATCTAACCCGGAGACTAAACCTAAAACTGGGAAACAAGAAACATGCACATGCAAGAATCATGCTCAACCTCACACGGAGAGATAACATGACCGTACAATATATCAGGAAAGAAACAGGAGTCTGAGATATCATAAAATCCATTATATAATTCTAATGGCAATGGGTTGGCCATGTTGCAAAAATGACAGACGACTGCTGGACATCGGGACTCACAGCATGGATCCCCAATTAGATGGAGAGACTAATTAGACCAGTTTGGAAAGTATTAGCTCCGCGATACCCATGATAGAGAGGTCTTGCAAATCCTTGGGAAGGACTATATCCAATGACAGGCGTTGAAAAACTGATGATAAAATAGGTTTTTCAGCCTAGCTTGCTCTGTTGTTCCAGAGCCGCCCATCACATGTGACTTTGTCTCTATTGACTGATCCATGGAGACAAACCTTTTTTGTAATTATTGTGGGATCTCCTGCTCGCCACTCAAGATGGACTGTCTTACAGGACTTAAGTTTTCTCTCCTATAGCTTGTGGAGAAAGTGGACTCATGCCTTTCCCGAATCATTTAGTACATATGAAACGCCAACTAACCTGGCTGGAGTTTGAACTTTGAACATCGTTCCATTTTTCCGTATCGTTAACCATCAGGCCCTCTGCTGTCACAAAGTATCCTGACAGATGCACAAAGGAAATAAAAGCTTCTCCCAGTGACACGTACGATCCTAATAGAGTAGGCACCAAATTTCAACCCATATTTTGAACAAGTCTCAATAGTGATACTTATTTGACCATTATTCACGAATGGCTCATTCCTCAGGTATGCAAGATGTATCTCGAGGCATAGGGCGAGGAAATACTTCGCTCCCAAGATAAGATAATTCCTGAATAATAAAATGAAGGGGATGGGTCAGACATAAGATGACTTCCCCCAAGTCCAGCTTTGACCATTTGTGTTAATTCACGTTGGTTTACGATGAAAGAGAAACATTTAGACACTTCCACGAATAACAGTAAAGGAATTAAAAACATCTATGAAAATAATGTTTCTTTGAATTTTAGAATGATGTTTTGAGAAAAAAATCAACTCCTGAGTTGATAACAGAGGATAACATTCAGCCATAAACGATATGCTACCGATAACTACCGGGAATTCGACCATTGGAGATCACTTTCCTTATTTTACACCGTTTCTTTCGAAATCATCTCTTTCCAAGCTAGTGTCCAAAGTTAGTATTGATTTCAGTTCACGCGCGCTGTTCGAAGTTCAGAAACTTTTGGATAGAACCTTGTTAATTATGTCATTTTTTTTGTGTCTAGGCTGTGCAGATGAGACGATGTCATTCCTTGTAGTGAGTCAGAGCAGGGGATATTTCACGCTGAACGGTAGTGATTTCCAACATATCTGCTGCAAATAACCCTTGCCTTGGGGGACTAATATCAATCATGAAAAAAAAATTTATCAAATAAAAATTAAATCTTTTGAAATATAAAATAGATTAAATTCTGTTAATTTTTTTCAAATTTTCTGGTCGATTGAAGATCTTGTTTGTGTTGTTAACGCAACGTTTTGGCCGATCCATTTTACAGTAATTTTCAGGTGCAGTATCCGAATATGATAGCGAAGAATATTAGGGTTTTTTTCCTCAAATGGTAGCGACGCTTATAACGTAGGATAAGGATGTTCTCCTCTCCTGTAGTGAGAAAGAAAAAACATCTTTCTCTCTGGGATGATACACAGGGAACTTTGTTGGGGGCCAACAATGATAAAACAACCAAAAAAAAAGCAGCATACATCAACATGTTGGCTGAGTGTATAAGTCAACCAAATGCGGATATCAATTCGATGTGGCTACCGCTACTCAACAGGGACAAGGGCATCCAGATCTAACAATTGTTATATTTGAAAAATAAGCTAAATAGCAGAAATCTGTTGAAAAGAATGAACATATGGGCAGTATCGATAGTAGGATACATAAGTCCATTTCTTGGATGGACAAAGGATTAACTCCAATCAATGGGCCAGCGAACTAAGAAAGTTATGACAAAAGTCTCTGCAACCCTGAGATGACACAGATAGACTGTATATAAAGAGGAAAGACGGTGTCAGAGGATCCATCAGCATAAAAGACTGTGTTCAAACAGCTAAAACAGAATTCAAAAAGTATGTGCAAGGAAAACAGTGGAGACATTAAGCAAAGTAGTCAAAACAGCGCTACAGCATAAGAGAAAAAAAAACAAGAGATGAGCTGAGAAGACAGTGACAAAAAAAATAGGGTCAGTAAAAAAAATACACGGAAAATTCAAAAGACAGATAATGGATAGTTATCATGTGCATGGCTACGCAAAGGGAACGTGAAAAGAGAAACAAAATCGCTCATCATGACAGCCCAAGACAAATGCATCAGGACAAACTATGTCAAGGGAAAGATCAACGAAACCCTAACAAACAACAAATTTGGAGAAAGGGATGAGACCGTAAACAACGTAACCAGTGAATGAAATAATCTCGCTACATCCAGCAAAATTTGGTCAAACGAAATTTGTCAAGATATATATCTATGTTACGAAAAAAAAAAGTTAGCGGAAGTGTGCATTCCTCTCCTGGCGGAAAAAAATCATTAGATGTATCTTATTTATTCCTTTGCGTTTTCTGTGATTTAAAATCCAATTTCTTTTCGTTGGACCAATCAGAGCGTAACAGACGCAAATGTGACAAGCGTTTAGATAGTAGGATGCCAATAGTACTTGGAATACATGGAGTAGACAATACTGGGTGGGGAGAGTGAAACAACAGAAGAACTCGAATTGCCCAACGAGGAAGTCATCAGAACGTTCAACGGAAGAGAAACCTACATATATATCTGTATGTTCCGGAAGTGGATACCATTAAACAAGATCAAATGCAGGGAAAGGTTTGCAAAGAATACCTCAGAAGAAAAATATCAGAAAACAAACTCAGCGGCAAAGCATTTGATCGAAGGAATGAATACCTGAGCGGTTTCTATTTTGATGAATTCATTCTTTTTCAAAGCTAGACAAGAAAAAAATTTTTTTGAAAAAGCTGGCACATGAAACATCAAAGCTGAAGACATTGAATAAAGACAAAGACATAGACAGAAAATGCGTAAAAAAAGGAAAGAAGGAAGAAAAGAGCCAATCAACGTCGAGGATTGTGCAGAGTCTTTTATCAACGGTCTTCAGGACTGCTCAGGGCAGTGTGAGGAGAGACCAATTACAACAGTAAAAACAATTGAATGAGACCTAAAAAGTACACAGATAGAGAACCCGGAAACCCAAAAATGACATTTCAGAAGACAAGCTGGAGGAAGGGTATGGACATTTTTGCAAAGGGGACAGCTGATGAAAAAAATCGAATCGTTATTAATATGGCCCAAAACCACGCCATATAAACCAATTATATAGTCACAGTAATGTAGCAAATAAAAACAATATTGAGCTACAGAAAAGACAATGGACCACAATAAGTAAATGCAGCAAGTTATCTCAGAAACAGTATTGAAATAGAGGTGGTATGGTAATCCACCTGGAACTGTGCAAACGACTGTGATTTGACCTTATAGACCAAAGGTATATGCACAAACAACGAAAGCACAAAATAATCTGGAACTTTGAAAAGATTATCCAGACCAGGCCAGATATAGTAATAATTAACAAAGGGAAAATATGTTTGATTATGAAGTTTTCTGTTCCAGCAAACCACTGGGTAAAATTAAAAGAAAGTGAATTGATTGATTGATAAGCTTAAGGAAACTGGATGGTACTGAACACGAGGATAACAATTGTGTCAAACGTTGTTGGAGCGCTTGGAACAAAAAAGGCCGAGACAAAGGCTCAAGGAATTGGAATTCCGAGGGAGATTCAGAAAATCCTATCAACAGAGAGTGCTGGAATATAGGAGGAATTCGTTACTTAATCTACAATGTAACATTTGTTACAGTTAAGGAGGAGTGATCGGTAACGATTCAGAAAATAGAATCAGCAGCTCGAGTTCAAACTCAAACTGGAGCTGTTTGTGTGCAATAATTCCATTACAAAAAGCATGAATCCATCCCCAGCTACCAGTAAAATGGTTTGGCAGATTAGGCTCCCTAGACTTGGGAAGGCAACTAGTCTAGGGGAAAGACAGCTCTAAATCCAAAGCCTAGAATGGAGCCACCTCAGGGTGATTCGATACCAACATTGACTCCGTCCCGGCAGTTCCTGCAGTCAAGCTTATGTAAATTTATCGCTCTCTTCTTTTCTTAGCAAGAGCTGGGGTGGATTCTGACGAATGGACACGACAGGGTCTTCATATGCTTCGCTCAGGCATCCACCCAGGATAGGACGTTCCATTATCAGAAGAGAACGGGGGTCATCCAACCCACTAGTTACCACTACTGACAAATCTCAACAATAATAATACCATCTTCAAATTGATTGTATTCACCATTGACCACTTTTTAAAACTTGGTCATGATTTACAAAATTCAGTTACACACTGCAGCCAATACAAACATATTCGGTAAATATCACTGGAGATGGGAGACTTCAAATTAAGTTTCAGAATGTCTGATTCAAAGTCACTTTAGTAGGAGACTCAAATATGTACAGATTTCATATCGCCGACAAAACAAACATTGAGTTCTGCAAATAAGAATTGTAATTTTTTTTTAATCCAAATCCATGATGTGTGAAATCATTATTTGAAGATCAAAATGATATTGAGTTGGAAGATCTGCGGCTGCTTAAATAGTCACAGTGATTACATATACCTATTTTCTCTGAGTTCTCAGAACAGCCGTTTCAAGTTGGAACGAATTACACCGAGCGCCGGAAATCAAACGAGAGAGAGAGAGAGAGAAGGAAGAAATGTTGTGATATAATCAAGGACAAGAAGAAATCGACAGCATTTAATGCAAATTGGCAGACGTGGTATTTAATGCTAGAATGTGGTCATTAGTTAGATAGTGTACGTTACCTGTCTGAGAATTTAATTTAAAACAGATCGCTCTGGGAGAATACAACGGATTGGTTCGATATTTCTCATCTTCTGTCTCGTTAACAGATAATTCTTTCATCTTACTTTTCCTTTTCTACTTCTGCATTCAGTCGGTCGTTCGTTTCATTGTTTCTTGACGTCTGGTTTCGTTTTTCGAATTTCAATTTCGCTTTTTCAAATTCCTGCTTTTTCTTTATCAATTCATATTATTTTAATTCCTTCCTTTTCTTCTTTCTTTCATATTTTAAAATTTCCTCTACCTCTTTCGCTTACAAATACCTAGTTACTATCCTTATTTTTTTTTAGATTTTTTTACTTTTGATTTTCGTCCTATTTTATAGATGTTCGAATCAAGTTCAGGACAATGAACTTTTCATTCCTAGTTATATGTTCATTGTACAGTTATTTGCTGATGTGCTTAGTCTGGTACAAGGTCACATCAGTGGAGCACTTAATAAAGATATAACTCACAACTCAAGAGAAGTGATTCTGTTGTAGGAGCTTATTAATCAATATCGAATAGTAAACGTCCTTTTACAAAGCTTCCTCTGTCACAAAGCCACATATGTAGGTTACCTAGAGAGAATCAAACTCTATACACGAGAGAACTGGATTCACCGGATCATTTTATCGTGGGGCACCGCGTATCCAATGTTTTCTGAATTAGTTTAGTTTGTCTCGGCATCTCATATTTTGCCGGGCACAGTTTCGCATATGGTCTCAGGGGATCCATGTTGCGAGTCTGGCATTCTCGCAATATGACCAACCCATTGCGATCTCAGTTTTTAAATGATTTCTTTGATATCTTGAATCCTGTTTTTTTTTTTTCTCTAATGTACAACGCAGTCTTGTGATACCTCCAGGTGATGCTCAGCATGATTCTCTCGTGTGCACGTTGCATGGTTCTCTGATCGATCTGTCATAAAGCTATAGTAGGGGGACACCAAGTTAGGACCGAACTCGCAATACTAACGATCTAGCTCGCTAACCACTACTCCACGGCAGTGCGACTAAGTAAAAATGTTTCCACATTGAGTTATATTCTGCCATACTAGTTTCCGAGTTGATGCCATAGACGTCTGAAGAAGAAAGACATCAAGAATTTCAAGAACGCATTGGACTCATTTACAAACCAAAATGTTGGAAATAATAATCGTAATAGAGTTGTTCGCTGGAAAGGACTTCTTTGTTCACCAAACGTATTCAATCTGATTCAAATTTGACATTTAGATCAGATAGTGATCGGAAATAGGCTAGAGACATCAAAAGAAGCCGATATTTCAACAACACGAATTCTTTCAGCGTGTTTGACACCAGAGACCGACAAAGATCACTATATCTCCTTAGTATATACTTGCACACTCAACCTCTTTGTCGTTAGTTCTGTCTCCGTCAAAAGCACTGTCCATTAGACAACTTGAAACTATGTAAGATAAAAGTAACTCTCAAAAACAGCCGTGGGGAATATATTTGCATAACGAACAACAAATGCGTAAGTGAATTTTAAAAATAAAATTCTTATTTTATTCCAAACACTAGCTTAGTACCCGACAAAAATGAAGTGGTTTATCTACGTATTGATAGGCACTTCTTCCTACGATAAGGGTGTCTGTGCGTTCTACCCCGGATCAAAGTGTCGCTGTCCGACACTTTTACCTAGGTTCAGAGTATAGTATCTGTGAACTCATTGGAAAGTGTTACATAGGAAAGTATCATACAGAAAAATATATATTTGTACATATGGATACACATTGTGTTTTATGTACGTGGATTATTGTCTACATCCATCATAGGATGACATGATCAACCCTCTCCAGTTTCACTATTATGAGGATAATAATTAAAAGTAAACATTGGAGCATTAACAAAATAAACTATACTTCTGGTGTTGATTAAATATTTATCACGTATAAAGATCTTTCCTTATAGTAACTTCCATTCTTCATCCTTCTTTATCTATTTTAGAAAAGAATATATCGAGCGACGTACCCGGAGCCTTGGCCAACTAGATATGAAATGGCTAAGTGGAAACCAATGCTTGTTTTATTGAGCTGTCATAAATGATCTATGTGAGACCCGCGATTTTGCCAATGCACATAAAAGAATCTTTTCCGCACCTAAAATTGGGATCCACTTTGTTAGAAAATATTTTACCATCATTGTCTACCTGCCTCTGGTCATAACGACAGACACTAGATTTTCTTACGGGGATACCATCGTATAAATGCACGGGAAGACGGTACAAATATCAATTATCCAATTGATAAAGAAAATTGAAAGAAAGAAGAGATTATTATGTGATATTTGATAAGTGTATGAATGCACACTCGATACATAAAATGTGTGTATATATATATATATATATATATATATATATATATATATATATATATATATATGTATATATGTATATATGCGTTGCATATACCTCTGTACATACAACACTTGAAGGAAGAGGCAGTTCTAATCACTTGATTTGGAGAATCAAAGGAGCAACATTACTCATGAAGAAGTAAAATTTATAGCAAACAACACAAGGCATGCATTTAGTAATGTTTGTGATTCTGAGTGCTACATATCTGGGATATGTTTTTAATTGAATTAAATTATAAAATAATTTCTTTTTTTAAAGAAAATTTATTCCCATCCTCTAAAAATGTTGTTCGGAATTGATCAATGACAATGAAATGGCGAACTCATATTTCTATTTGGAAGAGTTGCCAAATTAGTAAGTTGATTTTAATCTCCCTGTTGAGCCTCCTAAATAGCCCCTGTAATCTTTGGCAATAAAAGGAACAGATTTAATGCTTGTTCAAAAACTTATGGGCTGTACTTTTTATATAAACATTACTTGATTTACATCGAAAAACAATTGTTCAATCACCCAAGTGTACGAGACTTTTGACATGTATTCATTAAATGCATAAACCTTTGCAGTTCCCATTTACATTCAACTTCCAATGAATCGTCTATTTGATTGGTCATTACACAGGTAACATTCATATTATTCAGTAACAAAGGTGTTTTCGTTCAACCGTTTTCGTCTCTTCTCTTCTCCTTTTCCGGTCCTAGTTCGGGACTTTCAACTTCCCATCGAGCTTGTAAACTACAGTATATGACAATATCAAGACACCGGCAGCTCTTGGTTGAGAGAACAATTCTTTCCTTTTCTCTTCAATTAATTGTTTGAATCTACAGAGTTAACGAAGAGACAAGTAGATATAATATTGTACAACACTGAACACACATACACACACACACACACACACACATATATATATATATATATATATATATATATATATATATATATATATATATATATATATATATATTCAACAGCGTGGTTCCACAAAGATATGAGATGTGTTTAAAGGACACGCCAGTAACATATGCAGCTTTGAGCTTGAAAGCGAATATCAAGCGATCAGTAAGCCACTGTTGAAAGTGAGTGTTGAAATATTCACGTCCATGGATTATTCATTCGTCTGTCTTTCTAGGCCCTGCGCATCAAAGCGCATGTGGATGATCGCTACAACTAGATTGTTCAATGTGATCAGATGCTTTGGAAAGAGGAAAGTTGTTCTTTTATTCGACCCAGGCGACTTGAAAAAGCAAATCTCGTCCCTTTTTAAACCTCTCTTTCTCTATCCCTCCTATGCACAAAGGAATAAAGCTAGAGCTCTCAACTCGTGTTGGATTTTTCTCTTAACCACTGATCAGAAGATCACTGGTCGTTCTCTGACCTTTTTGTTATTTTACATTCGGCGTCATGACTGACCAATTCTCAGACCCTTGCAAAAAAAAAACCCAACTTTTTTTTATTACATTAGATAAAGTGATGTCGTTATTATCAATTTCTGGACGGTTTTCCTTTCATCTAATATCTATTATTTTATCTTCTCTTACTACCATCCTAAGGTCAATATTCTACGACCGTTAAAAATGCAGTGTTGATTGGAAAGAAAAAGGTTTGTTCTTTGTTCCCGATCCATAGAACAATAATCTGGGTGTTGCGTTAAAAAAGCAATAGAGATTAGATGAGATACAAGCTAAAAAATGAAACATTGATATATATCAAGAAAAAAAAGTCACCCAAGTGATGTATCCAATTGAGATCGAACTCAGTACCAGTGATTAAGAGGCTAGTTTCTAACCGTTGCTCTGTAATGTGCCTCGAATAAGTACTAACTCGACCTAATTTAGCAAAGGTTCACGTTACTAGGGTACCCAATGAAAATCGCCTTTGGTACACTTTCAATAGATTGCAGAACTAGCTTTGTAATCGTGACTCTACGGAAGGTGATCACATTGGTTCGTAATCTAATCAGTTTTATTTCTCTATATGGTCTGATTCATTTTCTATCCCTCTTCTATGTAAACATCCCAACAACTATCAAATGTTTTGGTATTTTCCGATTTTCAAGTCCCACAGACACTTAGAGGAGATCAAAGAGAAAGATATCATTTATTCGTAAACTAGACAAAACCATTTTGTCAAGATCTAATTTTATTTAGATTTTTTTTCATAAACTCAGTCTAACCCGGGTGTCACCCCACTTTTTGAAGTTCACTTTACACCAGGCCACTTATGAAAGATCCGCATGGATAAAGGTTCCCCCGCTATCGATAGTGGCTTAAATTGAAGAATAAATTATCATCAGTTTATATGGGAAAAGTTTCGAGCGCTCCTGAGGCCCCAGAACTAATCTTCTACGTCAGCCTACCCCGATGTCAAAGGTCGAGGTTTGTCGTTTACTTTGGCTTGAGGTTCGACAGTATGTTTGATCTCTTGGTCTCATGCATTTTCTTTTCATAAGGTTCTTTGTATGAAGTGACCACGCCTTGTAAATATGTCCTGAACCTACGTTCAAAATTAATGCCACGCCTTTCTGCAAGCATTATAGCCCTACCATTCGTAGTGATATTCACTTGCAAAATTATGTTTTGAGTCTCATCATCATCTGGGAAATCTCAAAAGATTTTCCGATATAAATCAATAGTAATTGACACTTCGCTCTTTGCCCTTTCAGCTTACGAAAGATTTCATAGGAACTCTATTTTCGTATAGCGAGGGAACTTGTATAAAATTTATATCAGTTTTAATACATCCCCTTGCTCACCAAACGAATTTTTTTCATTTGACTGGCGCTTTCTCGTGACTTCTTGCTTTTTAACCCTGTTCTGAATTAATATTTTGAAGCCTTGAAGCTATTTTTAAATTGCTCTTGTCCAGAAGAGCGTGACCGTTGTAACGTCGGGGATGGAGACGGGGTCAACTGAAAATGTCCCATTAGTTGAGGAAATAGCGCCTTTTTATTGGAGTCAACCAGGCGTAACATTACAAAGACATAACCATTATCTACATTATAAAAGAAGAGGGTTTTGTTTGGGAGGCCGAAGTTCAGAATTAACAACAAGCCAGACGGTATCAATGGCACAAAGTCGACGACGCGCCTTGGCTCGGATCGAATGTAAGAGCTTCAATAAAAATGTTTGAATAGGTATTATTTGACTTTGAGTAATATATACGTATTAGTGTTGTCTTCATCTCATAAAAATCGTATCCAAGTAGTATAGATATCATTACTTACATATATTTCTATGTAGACTTTCCAGCACCGAGCAAGCACAATTACTTTTCAATTTTTCTGTATTTCTTTCATTCTTTTTTTCTTACTTTCTTGTCTTTCTTTTGTCCTTTCAGGAGTCTTTGCTTATCTTCCCCCTAACATTTTCCCTTTGTTTATTCTGTTCTCTTCTTTGTCTCTTATTTAACTTCTCTCATTTCTATTCATTATTTATGAATTTATATTTTTCTAATCCTTCATTATTCACTTTCTTTCATTCTTTCTTTCTTTCACTTTTCTTACATTTATTCATTCTTTCATTTTTTTTTTTCACAAAACATACTTCCAGTCTGATTTTCTGTGAATTTCCTCTGTAAAATAACATGTGATTATTTTCCGCGGAAAATGTTTATTGGTTATGTATATATTAGCCTGATTCTATCAGTAACAATGGCATTGATTGTTGACTACTGACAATCCCTCTTTTCCTTGTTTTCCATGCACAACATACAGGTTTTGTACCGAAAATTGCCCAATCAATATGTAGACCCGAGAATGTAAAATGCAGTACTCAATCAATAAACATGTTGTTAATTTTTTATTACTGTCATGATTATTTAGTTAAATAATGCAGAAAATTGAAAAAAAAGCAATATAGTTGAGATATATAGTTTATAAATATTTGCACATGTTCATGCTTGTATCTTGTTTTTTTGTCCAGATTTTTTTTTTCAAAATTATATTCATTTTTTAAAGCAGTTTTGGCTTCGATTATCTTTGGATTTTGATCCATTAATTTGTTTCAATTGTTGACAACTTTTCATGAGAAGAAATCCTTTCTTGATTTTTTTACAGCAATATTCCGCATGAATTTTTTTCTTCTCTTCATTATAAAGAATTCTTTAGCTGGGATGTTGTCGATGTCTTTTATAATTTCAAATGTTTATATCTTGTATCCTCTAATCCTCTTTTCTTTTAATGTAGGATTTTTCTTTTAGTTCTGAAACAAGTTTTGTTGCTCTTCTCTGGATATTTGCCAATTATTTCATATCTTATTTGCACTGCATATTCTAATATTTGTCTTATGTATGTTGTGTATGATATTTTGAACTTTTAATGTATCTGCTTTTTATTATTCCAATTATTTTTGCAGCTTTTTACTAATGTTCGATATGTGGTTATGGATTAGGAGTCTTGATGTTATAATTAAGTCCAGATCTTTTTCTACTTCTGCAGTTTCTACTTGTTTTTATTATTCATGTAATAGTCGGCGTTTGGGTTTTTCTGTAGGCATTACTTTGCAATTGTCTGTATTGAAGTGTGGTTGCCATGTCTTAGACAATTTTTCTAATCTTTCTGTTTTTTATCTAGTTTTGTTATTCTGTGTTGATCTTTTACTGTATTAAGAATTTGTGTGTCATCTGCAAATGTACTGCATTTGGACTGTAATGTTTTGGGTGAATCGTTAATGTATGATATAAAGGTATTTGACCTAATACTAGTCTGTAGGTAGATGATAATTTTCTCTCCTCTTTGTGTATCGTTGTGATTATTGCGTTTTTCCGATCCACAGGTAATTTTCCTTTAGATATAGATTTGTTGAACATTATTGTAATTGGTTTGGATGATTCATCTGCAGCTGCTTGCAGTATTTTAGGATGTATGTTATCTGGTCTCATTGCCTTATATAAACATATATAATATTTCTCAGTTCTTTACGTGCTTCTTCTTCGTTGATGTATATTTCGTCGATTTCTCTGAGTGTATACTGGGATTATTCCAAATATTTGCGTTCGATGCCCTTTTACATACAATTGTAGCAAAAGTTACTAAGTATATTTCCATCATGTATTCAATCTGTGTATTCGGTCAATGAAAGTTTAGCAGGCAGGGCATCGGCCATTTTTTTTTTTTTTAAGGGAAAGTGTGTGAAAACATTGTATTACCAAAAGCATTTGAGTTTGTTTTTTTTTCCAGGTTTTCAGAATTCCCTACTGTGAATAAGATTTTGAAAATCCTGGAATTTTGATCAAAACACGTTTTTTTTACATTGGTGAGGAATCGATTTTTTCTTTTCATTGAGGAATATTTTTAACCTGTTATCTATCTCCAACAATGACAAGATCTCTTTCAAAGAGTTTAAAGAAGTTTATTTGATTTTGAAATTTGATTGCGCAGTCCTTTATAGTTTATTTTTATCCTAGTATTAGTAATGTGAATATCCAACGATAGAAAAAAAAATTCAAAAAGTATGTAAAAAAAACGAACGCTCTTGTCCATGCAAGTCATATCTGCAATTTCTACCAACCCTATCAGTGAGCTCGTCAAAAAAAAAGATACGAGACGGAGAAACAACTGTTCAAAATTAATATAAAAAATAATGTTTGTTGTAAGAAGTATTTATCTCATTCATAAGATTTATAGATATTTTTTCGATGTAAAAATTATCTGTTTTCCTTTATTAGATCCTGAGATTCTATGTTTTATTTTATTCAAACTGAGAAAGCAAACCAACAATAATCTTCAAGATTTTCACCAGAGGGTTCGATGAATTGAGCAAAAACTATTCAACTTACAGAAGATAAATGAACGTGCAGTTTTGATAAAATAAAATTCCCTTTCGATGTATTTCATTGTTTTTATTCTTATGGAGCTAGATTTCTGAATTTGATAAAGCTTTTTGTAAAGATTCGGAAATAATAATAATAATAATAATAATAATGATAATAATAATAATAATAATAATAATTATTATTATTATTATTATTATTATTATTATTATTATTATTTGGAATCTCACACCAGTTTCCCGGTGGTAACCGCTGGAGTTTGAGTGACAGCAAGTCTCCTCAAGTCTCCAGCCCTCCTCCCCCAGTACTCATAGGTCGCAGTAATCCTACGATTTACAGTTTCACACCGGTTGCCCAGTGGTTATCGCTGGAGCCTGAGTGACAATAAGTCTCCTCAGGTCTTCAGCTAACGTCTCCTCTCTTTCGCATATCATGACAGAGCTACAATTCGTTGCAGTACTTATATCTCTAGCACCTTCCTCAGTATCCGTGCAGTTCCCAGTAGTGCTGTGGTCTGTACGGTCTCTATCCTCCCCCTAATCCCGATCTCCTCCAGTCTCTCCCTCAGCGTTTTGGGGACAGTTCCTAGTGCTCCCACTATGACCGGTACTACCCTGGTTTTCATGTTCCACATTTTCTTTAACTCCCTTGCTAGGTCCTGGTATTTTTCCCTTTTTTCACCCTCCTTCTTTTTTACTCTATGGTCTGCAGGTACAGCAACGTCTACTATTTGGCAGGCCTTCCTTTTTTTTTGTCTACTAAGTCCGGTCTTCTTGCCTGGATGAGGTGGTCAGTTTTATTATTATTATTATTATTATTATTATTATTATTATTATTATTATTATTATTATTATTATTATTATTAGTTGTCGTCGTTGTCGTCGTGGTAGAAGTAGTATTTGCATTTTCACACCAGTTATCCGTGGTCACCGCTGGAGACTGAAAGACAGCAAGTCTCCTCAGGTCTCCAGCCCTCCTCTTTGCACTCTCACAGTCCAAGTTTCACACCAGTTACCCGGTGATTACTGCTAAAGGCTGAGTGGCAGTAAGTCTCTGCAGATATCCAGCCCTCCTGTCATATACCATTTTCGTTTGTACTGTCTCCACCATGCCCTTCCTTGGCTGTTAAGCCACTACTAACAGCTAGGAGTCGTAGATCTCATAATATCAGTACTCTCGTCAGCATTTACACCGTCCCTGGTAGTGCTGTGGTATGTATACTCTCAATCTTTCCTCTTATCCCCAGTTCCTCCTAATTCGTTTTCAGTTTCTTTAGTTCGGTTCCGAGTGCAACTATTACTACTGGCACTACCCTGACTTTCATAGTTCACCCCTCCTTCAGTCCCCTTGGCATGTCCTAGTATTTCCTTTACTTTTCACTCTCTTTCTTATTTACTCCATGATATGCAGGCATGGCAACGTCTATTCTTTGTCAGGTTTTCCTGCACCTTTGTCCACAATTACCAGATCCGTCGCTTCTATTTTCCAGGGCTGTCCCCGGTTTGTGCTGATATCATTTGTGCGCCTGGTTGAATCCCATTCGTTTAATCAGTTCCAAGTGTATCAATGCTGCTTCTTTGTTATGTCTGTTGTTTGTTTGTTTTGTTGTTTGTTTTTTTTTACTCTTTTTGGGCCAGTAGACCACATTTTCTGGTTATGTGGTCTACGGTCTCATCCTTTTCTCCACATAGCTGGCACTTGCTGTTTGTTTGGGTTCTG